>JACEFZ010004774.1:85000-230000 GCA_014155875.1 Cepaea nemoralis | reverse complement strand
AATTAAAACAAAATTAGTAATTTATCACTGTAATTGTCCAGTCATGTCAATGTCAAATTTCATGAACATAATTCTTTAATACTTTTCTAGAGGGACTACGATAGTTTATGAACAGATGATACGATAGTAGCTACAAAGTTCAAACTTTGTTATGTATGAATGTTGATATATTTTACTTGGCAAAACCAAGAGCTGTCGGGAAAGTGAAGCTTGCGCTTGCTAAAACCGGCTTGGATCCCCCAAATAGCCTGTCAACGTCCTAGAGACCTAGGGAAATGAAACTCGGGTTCATACAGGCAACAAACTCCAGTTCTGATACTATCTGATATAATTTATTTACAGTAAGCTGGCGAAGAATGGTTTTCGCAGCCAGCTACGTGGCGAACATTATCACAGGAGTTCATAACAAAGCAATCATACATAATCATTACAACAAACTCTATCATCTATCTATCTCATGAGTAACACTCCTAAATACACTTGTGTTCAATCTATCAAGTCCCCCTTAAGTTAAGCCCTGTTGCTTGTTCGATGTCCAGTCGGCGTCTGCCCTCTAACGTGTCTCGATCGGACACGGGCTGCAACTCTCCTCAAGCTTCTCGTGGAACAGGTCCTGGCACGCGGTAAGCGGGTTCCCCCTGTGTCCACGGAGCTGTAGGCGAACTGTCCTATCCTTCTCGAAGGCTCTAGATTGTTCGAGCATTCGAGTGTGTCTCCCTTGTATTGGGGTTATGTCCCCTCTCTAATTCCCTTCTATCTTTATGTTCCTACCGACTCCATGTGAGACTCTGACACAACTACTAAGCGTAATCTTGCCAAGAAATTAACAATAAGCCGAAAGATTCTAATGTAGACAGTGATGTCCCGTAAGGGATATGCGAACAAAAAACAAAAACAAACAAAAAAATTATCATGGGGATAACTAACATTCCACATTCGAACAATATCAGTAACTATACGTGTTAAGTATTTTAGCCAAAGTATAATTCATTTATTCACATGACTTTATAATACAGGTCACGTGGTGAAGTCTCACGTGGATCGGGTGGAGAGTGCATCTGAAAAGACAAAGTATCCATATATGGAAGGCTGAACCAGGAGGGAGTGAGTAGAGGATCTGGACGATGCTCAGAGTGTTGGAGGAAAGCCAGGTGGAATTTTCATAACATTGCTACTGGAATAATTAGCATGGGAAATGTTTGTGGCTTTTGAAGAAGGGACAGAGCTTGTGTGGGAGTTTGCGAAGTGCAGTGACATCGCTTCTTTAATTCAGTATTAACTATTCTATATTCAGCTGCTGGTCTTTCTATCTGTCTGTTCAACCACAGATCAGTCAACTTGTCTGCCACCCTGTTTGTCCCTCTGTCTGCATGTTTCTATCTTTATCTGACGGTCTGTTCTACTGTTTAACCGTATGTTAGCATATATGTCCGTCACTCCGACTTTGTGTATATCTCCATATGTTATTGACTGACTGTCTTTTTCTGGGACTGTCGGTTGTCTATTTGTCTCTCAATAATACATCTTTCTATAGCTTTCATTCTGTCTTATTGTCTGTATGTGTGTCTGTTTGGGCGTCTGTCTATGTGTCTATCATTCTGTTAGTTCGCGTATTTCTTTGTTAATCATCTTTATGTGTATGTTCATTCGTCTGTCTGTTTGTCAGACACACTGTCCATCTGTCATCTGTCTATTAGCTTACTTATAATTTATTTTTCTGTCTATATGTCCAACTGTCTTTCCATCTTTTTGTAAAGGTGTATTTTTCTGTATGTTCGTTCGTCTGTCTATTTATCAACCAGACTGTCTGTCTGTTTGTCTATATGAATACCTATTTGTTTGTGCATTTAAGCCTATCTGTCTATCGGTACTTATGTCTCTCTTTCTTAGCAGCAGTCTTTCTGTCTGCCTCTGTCCTTCGCCAATCCGTCTATCTATACTTGTGCGTATGTGTGTGTGTTGCTCATGTCTTGACTATCAAGTCTGTTTTTGTGTCTATATGTCTGTCTCTCTGCCAATGTCACAAAGTCTTCGCCTTTGTTTTGTCTGCCTGTCATTCAGTACGTTCGGCTGTTGCTTGTTTGTGTCGTCTTTCCAACGATGTGACTGTCATTCTATCTACCTACTGGTGTGCCTGTCTATCTGTCTATCTATTCGTATGTTGGTCTGTCTTTCCCCTGTCATGTTTGTATGCTTATCTTTCTGCCCATCTACCTGTCTGTCTGTTCACTTGTCCGTGGCGTGATGATTTTACTGACAGACATTGGAGAAAGCTAAGACCTGTGTGTTGTGTATAAAATGATACACTGTACCACACATCGGGTGCGCACGAGCTCTGTGCTGGTTTTACAGAACCCCTTGCAAGACTTCAGCCATACGTCCACCTCGTACACCACGGGTATATGGCCTTCATGAACCTAGCTGGCAGAGGATCTCACAGTTGGTGGCCCCTAGAGCTCGTCAGAACATCCTCAAATCATGGGTAGGTGATGCCCATTCAATGCGCGCTCTTCTAATTCGGCAAATGGACTGTAATATCCAGAGGGTGTGGTTCCTGCTAAATGACAATTGGGTTCAAATGTCGAGAGTTTTGTAGAGAATGCCGGATGTTCTACGGAATGTCCCCAGTCAAACCAATGTCGGGAAGGCCTCGGGTATGTCGGCCAACAGGTGCAACTATCGCAGCTCTGCTGTAAACAGAAACATTGCAGTTATAGCCAGTTCTTTGTCTATTTACTGGACGTTGCAACCAACCCCAGCAATTAATCGCTGTGTGGGATTTACTAAGTAATGTTACGTTTATTAATTTGTCATTACTTTCTGAGAGGCCGACTCTCATACCATAGAAACCAACGCAAAGTCACCTGCTTCTGAATCGCCTGCGGCTGAATTCAAACCCTCGATCCGGTTTTAAGGAGACTTGTGAAACTGCGTTCACTAACCCTTTAGCCACAGGCGCCCAACACAATTACGTCATATTATAATAATAATAAATAATAATATTATGATTGCTAAAAATAAGAAACACGCTCGACTTTGCGTCTATGTATCTGTCCGTCTGTCTGTTTATTAAGCTTTATTTCATATCTCTTTTCCTTCTGGTGGTTATCTGTCCTTCTCCGTATGTAACAATGTTGCTTCTCTTTCTTTCTTATTGTTTGTTTATGTTTGTGTTGTCATATTTCATTCCGCTATCGTTCTGGTCCTTTCATTACCGTGTTTCATTCATTCGCTCTTTCCTCTGTGTTTCTTTGTCTCACGGTGTTGTGGCTATCCTTAACTTCATGTCCGTGATTATCTCGGTGTTTATATTTAGTTTTCTGCTGACAACACCAGTGGCTTCAGAAACTGACCATCCCAGGTGGGAACTTATGGCGGAGATACGCCTGGACATCACAGAGCGGTCCCGGCTGACACGCCATCTGGACTCCCCACATGGTCACAAGTCACCTCTAACTGCATTGTTCTCCAGAAGACGATGACGGCACTCCGGCGCTGCTTGTTGACTTAAGGAATCAACACGCTTGGCTGTATTAATTCATCTCCACGTCGTATTGAATCGTTCTGATAAGAACCTATCCTTCTATGGCTCGTTAAGTTGGATTGTGTAACACAGCTGACGCTTCTAGAAGGATAGGCTACCAAGAGAGTATCCCGTATATTGAAACTCCAACTAGATCGTTCAGTTTGCTTACAGCGAGCGTGTCGAGCGGTCGTGTTCTTCTACACAACAGAGGAATATATTAGAGATTTGTGATCTTCTGCAGTGCCAGTTACTGGATTATTTCAATATGGCTCAATCTATTCTCAAAAATCCGGCTGTGTTTACATTCGATACGGATTTCTTCACCAAGAAGAGACTACACCCAGAAACCATAATCGACCACGGGATGTGTGGGGATATTGTGTTAGCGTCACTTCAGGAGACGCCAGACGTTAAAGTCATCGTTAAGAAGTTTTGCCTGCAAGACAAGGAGACAAAACTCAGACGTAAAAGAGCATTCAAGCGAGAGGTGAAATTCATGCAGTCTTTGGATCATCCTTATCTTACAAAGTGCATGTCTGCCGCCAACTGCCCTGGATATTCAGCCATATGTATGAAGTACTACCGGGCGGGTACCTTGGATTGTTACGTTGGCGAGATGGATCTTGACATGTCTGAACAGTGTATTGTCCAGGTGGCGTGTGCACTTCGGTACATGCACCAGAACAACCTTGTGCACCTCGACGTGAAGCTGGATAACATTTTTCTAGACGAAGACAATAACGCGATTCTTGGAGACTTCGGCCTGGCGGCGCAGATGAAGCCTGGTCAAAAAACCCTGCCCAAAAAGAATATTGGGGGTACACGTCTATACGAAGCTCCCGAGTATACTGCAGCCACAAGTGATACGCAACTTGACCCGTATAAGGTAAGTGTGACATGTTGCTTCATGACTATATCTGATATGTTACATTGCTCTTATATTCTTTTCCTTTATTCAGTATAAAAATTAACGTTGTTATATTTATACATGATATTAGCGTCGCTTAAAGGATAAGAGCTCTCGATGTAAGACTTCCTGTGCGCAGATGATAGAGATGGTTAGTTGCACTTATCCCCAGAAGTGTTTGGTTGTTTGTGATTTGGCAAGTTTACGTTCAGTTGTTTGTCATTGCTTTCCAAACGACCAGCTAATATAGGCATTTTATAAAAACGCAACGCAAGGCGTTCTGCTTCCAAATTGCCCTCAGCCGCGTTTCGAACGCGGAATGCGGGGTTAGAATTCCCTCCGTAACTCCTTTGCCACATTTCCTACATCGGGTAATTGGGCTCAGGACACAATGGGAGCTCCGTTTGTTAATTTCCCCGTCACACCAAACACCGACGGTTAGAAATCAGCTGTGAGCGATTTGGAAGCAGACGGCTTTGTGTTCATTTCGACGGTTTGAGGCATCGGCCGCTCGGAAAGTAATGGCTAACTACTGAAGTAGCATTAACTGTTAATCACAAATAGCCAATAAAAGCAGGGGGGGGGGGGGGAGAGGCTAAACTGCAACGACCTGCCAATGACATTAATCTAATGTTTATAAACATAAGTTATCCCACCCCACCCCACCCCACTCCATCTTCCAAGTTTATATTGTCTGTGGCAATAAATATAGTTGTGGCTCACTTGCATACACCGTTGTCCGCCACTTTTCTGTGGGACTGACTCTGTCACTGTCAAGCTTAAATGTACACACCCTCTCATCTTTCTTTGTATTTGAGAACGGCCAGCCAGTAACTGGCTGGGAGGTGTAACACGCCTAGCTGCCTCTTCTGGCGGCGGAGTAGTGGGTTCGTCACACAGGCCTGTCACGTGGACTTAAGATGCTGACGTCACGTTCAGAAAGCAACGGCAAACTACAGTTAGTTGTGTGTCCTGGACAGGACTTTACAGTCAATCCCAGTATTGCGTGTTTGTGGTTGACTAGGCAATGTTAGTTCACTAGTTTGCCATTGATTTCTGAACGTCTGACTCCTCATACCACGGAAATCAACGCAAACGAACGGTCTACTTCCAAAACGCCTGCAGCTGATGTCGATTTGAATTATGAAACTGCGAGTCTCACTATTCCCTTTGGTCGCAGCGCCGGTAACTAGACATAAATCTGTCTAGTGAATCACAAACAATCCAACCAGGCTGGGTGTAACTGCGAGGTCCGGCAAAGGACGCGCAATTTGTACTCTGACACGAAACATGGAGATGTGGCTCACATTGGCGCCATTGTTTGTCTGACTTTTGTCTGTGAAATTGTCTGTCTGTGTCACCAGTGTCTGATGTGTGTACAGTAAAGTTCTGGACACTTGTACACGGGGGTTGGGTATATGTTACTACAATTATATGTTTATATATGATGTATTTTTGATTATTACACTGACTTACTTAAGAAGATACTTCCTTATGGATCCAACCCTTATAATTTTCTACTGCATTACGAGGTTAGGTGATCGACTCTTTTCCCTCACTCACTCTCCTCCTAATCTAACATCTGAAGCACGTTTTACAAGGCTCTGTAGAGGTCAGCATGGCTGAATTGGTGAAAGCGCTCGCTCTTAAACTTCAAGTGCGCTGATCCCGAGGTAGCGGGTTCAACCCCTACACCGGTCAGTTGGGTCAAAATATTGACCTCTCGTCCTTGACTTGCGGACGTAAATTACAAGTACCTCAGAAATCGCCTCATGGAGAGGAACGCAGGTAATAAGGAAAGCTTACCCGCAGGCAAATACCAGTAACAAGTAGCAGCCCTTGTTAGGAAGATGTTTGCGTTCAAAGTAAGCGAAAGCACACCAAATAAATAATTAATAACTAGCGAATATAAATAGTACATTCTAGAATGTGAATATCCACAATGAAGATATTAACCAGATGTGATACTTTTCCATTTTCAGTTGGACTCATACAGTCTGGGAGTTGTGCTCTGGTCACTCGTGTTTCAGCAAGGACCTGAGGAGGACATCGACTACTATTCCGAGACCAGGGAAAGGCAAGATTTGCTGCCACATATCAGGTGTGTTACCACCGTAATTATTATGTGTCGTTATGATTATTTCGTTATCCTATTTAATGTGTTGTTTCCATCTGTTGTCTGCTGTGTCCCCGATGTCTACGTCACTCGGATGTTTGCTGTGCCTCTCTAACTACTTGCATTCTGTTGTTTTGTGTCTCTTAAACCTACGTCTTTCTGTTTTCTGATGTGTTCCCGCCAACCATTTCTTACTCTTGTCCCATGTATCCACCACTATGTACTTCTTCCTATTGTCTCACATGGCCTCTGTGATTTATTTATTGTTGTTGTCTCCTGTCACCTCTGCTAATAATACTGATATGTTATCTATTTATGTCTGGAATAGAAGGTGTGTCTACTCTCTAATTATTTGTGTTGTGGGCTATGCCCTTTACTCTCTATTTCTATTTACTGTCTGATATGTCCTCATTATGTTGTGTGTTATGTCCTCTATTCGCTATTTATTTCTGTTGTGTGGTATGCTCTCTTCTCGCTACTTATTTCTGTTGTGTTTGTTTTCCTCTAAACTCTATTTCTATCTGTTGTTTGATATGTCCTATATTTCCTGTCTCATTCTGTTGTGTGGTATGTCCTCTACTCGTTACTTATTTCTGGTGTGTGATATTTCCTCATTGTTTAATTCTTTCTTTCAAATGTTACTCATCAATCTTTTCAACATTTTTTCTGTTATTTCACATGTTCTCTCATATCTACTTTTTTCTGTTGTCTGATGTGTTCCCTCATATCTACTTCTATCTATTGTCTGCTCACATCTACTCCTATCCGTTGTTTAATGTGTTCCCTAATATCTACTTCTTTCTGTTGTCTGATGTGTATTCATATCTACTTCTTTCTGTTATCTTGTTCGATGTATTCTACTAGCTTACCATTGTTGCCCAATGTCTTCAGTTTCTATCTAATGTGAAATAGCCTACCTCTCTCAGTACCACACACCGCACAGCACCATCTATCTGTTACATTAACTCATTCAGTCCGGGATAGTTATTAATTTAATTCGTTCTCACAGAAACAGATAATAATTTAACCTCCTTACAATCAGTGAATTACTGGAACAGCCAGCACACAACCTTACATTTGCTGTGGTAAAACAGCTAACCTCTGGATTTCCCCGGAATGCTATAAAGTGCATTGGAAACGGAGATACTTTGGCCATATTAATTGATTGAATGACATGAGATGACAAATCGTCTTATCTGAACTTCCCGTAAATGCCATGGGCTTATAAATCAAACTATAGTTAAAATACCTGTACAGTAGTTTCCCCTATGCACTCCCTTTAATTTGATATATAATACAGCATGTCTGCTACAACATTAACAACTTTTAAGTCCGCCATCCATTTTTGGTTTGTCCAAAATTACTTGTTGTGTGACACTGAATCTGTTAGCCATGGCAGTGGTTTCGAAAGGTACAGATCGGAAGGCAAGGTTTATGTAAGGAGGAACATGGTCGGTGGTCACAGGGTATTGAAGAAATGTTGGACATGAAAATAACTGACACAGGGAACTAGCAAGAGATGCAGAATATTTCTGACTAGTCTTTGAAGAGAGCGACGTTCAGCAAGGGACTTGATTCATGATGATCTATGAAGTCGATATTTGACATGAACACATTTTTTGTGTTATTTCCCTTCATTAAATTCTTTGTGTTGACTTCCCTTGCACATTTCTTTTCATTGTTTCTCTTTATACGTATATCTTTCATTTCTTTCTCGAGATCTAATTGTATATTTTATTTCTCATGTTGTACGTGTCATTGTCGGTGTCTTATTGTTGGGGGATAAAAGTTGGTGACTAATTGTTCTTGACTAATTGTTGGTGTCTAATTGCTGGTGTCCAATTGTTGGTATCTAATTGTTGGTGATTAATTGTTGGTATCTAATTGTTGGTGTCTAATTGTTGGTGTCTGCTTGTTGCAGGGATATGTTGCTGAGATTACTTCATCCAGACCCAGAACAAAGAGTCACTGTTGCAGATTTCCTTGACTTGGTGCGGCCAGATAGTGCGTACAGACACATCATAGACAGCAGCTAGACGTCAGCAGTGTTCGTACTTCGACAAGTTGCAGCCAAGAAATTCAACTTCAGGTGTTTCTAGATTCATCATAGGAAATATAACTTCAAATACTTTTAGACATGTTTTACAAAGGAAATGGAATTTAGTTGTTATAAGTACGTTTTAGACAAGACACAGACCTTCAAGACTTAAGAACATACATGTTTACAGATGTGGTATGGTTAGTTATTAAGAACGTATGGTGTTATTGATAGATTATAAATAAGAGATAAGAACTCATACATTCATAGACATGTTATTTATAAGTTTAAGGATTTCAGGATTTATATTCAAGTTCTACACTGCATGTTGGTAGAGATATGGTGTAGCAATCTTGTAGGTATAGTATATAGTATAGATGTGAAGCGAATTGTTAGAGGTATGGTAAAGATGTAAATGAAGAAACGAAGTTCCACAACTTTTCACAAATATTTGTATTGCTAATGTGCCCTTGTTCTGTCTGCTAGTCTCCTCTATGGATCCTAGGAATGATATGATGAATGTCTCGTATTAAGGACGTTAATTGTTCATCATCTTTCTTTACTTCAGCAATTGACGTTGCTATATCTTTGACCTGACATGGTTCGTTTCGCATACAGATTGGCGCACCTGAAACCTTCATGTGTGCCTGCAAAATTTGTCTTGGAAGGTTGCTAACGTGGGCCAGATTTCCATTCTCAGTCCGGCAAATTATGGGCAGGTTGTATGATGTGCTCTGGAAGTTGCTTTGGTGATTCAATAGCAGGTGTGCTCTACACCTTCATTTGTTCAGAGTGTGCTCTAAATCTTCATTTGTTCAGGGTGTGCTGTAAATCTTCATTTGTTCAGGGGGTCCTCTAAATCTTCATTTATTCAGGGTGTGCTCTAAATCTTCATTTGTTCAGGGTGTGCCCTAAAGCTTCATTTGTTCATGGTGTGGTGAGAGCATCTTGTTAAAATTCTGAAGATCCTGATGTGCTGCTGTCTGCCCAGCTTGTTGGTGCTGTCATACTCTGTGCCGACTGTTTGTGCAGTAATGCTCCTCTGATGTGCTGTCACGCTCTGATCTTCAGGTGTCTGCCCAGCTTGTTGGTGCTGTCATACTTCTGTGCCGACTGTTTGTGCAGTAATGCTCCTCTGATGTGCTGTCACGCTCTGATCTTCAGGTGTCTGCCCAGCTTGTTGGTGCTGTCATACTCTGTTCCGACTGTTTGTGCAGTAATGCTCCTCTGATGTGCTGTCACGCTCTGATCTTCTGGTGTCTGCCCAGCTTGTTGGTGCTGTCATACTCTGTTCCGACTGTTTGTGCAGTAATGCTCCTCTGATGTGCTGTCACGCTCTGATCTTCTGGTGTCTGCCCAGCTTGTTGGTGCTGTCATACTCTGTTCCGACTGTTTGTGCAGTAATGCTCCTCTGATGTGCTGTCACGCTCTGATCTTCTGGGGTATGCCCAGCTTGTTGGTGCTGTCATACTCTGTTCCGACTGTTTGTGCAGTAATGCTCCTCTGATGTGCTGATACGCTCTGATCTTCTGGTGTCTGCCCAGCTTGTTGGTGCTGTCATAGTCTGCTCGGACCCTCATCAGGAAGCAATATTGCTTAAGTCAAGCCAACGGCACTGGAGCCTCTCCCAGGCCATGGCGATGTACTGGGTACAAGGTGCTATTCCCAACATCACTTAATGGATGCTGGGGTCGTTATCAGGTCAGCTGCTTTTATTTTCCAGAATATTTACTGATGCCAATTTCAAGTTGGAACAACATGTGAGAACAAGTCAGTTAAGACAAATGCCCATTTAAAGATGGAGTTTAGCACACAACCACTGGGCTGGAGGGCAAGCTTAGTCTTCCATCCGTCATTGTGCCATGCTCGCCATCTCATGCGATCACTAGAGTCGTGGATCAGCTCTGTGTTCTTGTCTCGACCATGCCACATTCTCTGCCTTCCCCTTGTTTTCTTCCGCATGATCTTGTCAGTTGTCACCAAGCTCTACAGTTTATTTATTTTCATACAGTGGCAAACAAATTGTGACTGTCTACGTATAACTTTCTCGAATCAGTTTATGGTTTTCATTTGTTTCAAGCATGCTACGCAGTGTGTTACTGTGGTTCCATGTACTTTACTAATATGATTTTTAATTATTACGCTCACACCTGGCCATTTTGACAGACGATTGTTTGTTACATTTTGCTTTAAAAAAAAAGGCTTAATACCCACAACCCTTGGCGGGGACCAGGGATGGAGTTATACCTCTCCATAGCACACATCCTGGGCTGAATTGTAGAGACCATGTGTTGCCCATGCCGCATGATCCCTCTCTGGGCCTGCTTTGTTTACTCCAGGGGAAAGGTAATATCAATACATCTGGAACCAGGCAAGCTGCCTGATTAGCAATGTAATACTCTTACTGTCCGCCTACGATCTTAGATCAGTTGTGACCAATGTTTAGGGCTTTATCTTCCCTGCCATGGTATTTACTCGTTAGGCTGCATTTCCTCGCACTAGGATACGGCTAGTATCCTCCCAAATGTGCTCCTCCAATTTAATAATAATTATTATTTTCACTTATAAAAAGAAGAATGGAGTTCCGCATGTAAATTTATTGTTAGTGCATTTACTTATGTAATTTTATTGTGAATGTTTAGTTAGTTTAGTTTAGTCGATGGATAAACATCATGGAACACGGGTGTAACCTATAAGTGCTCCGTTGTACTCCTAACTCAAACCTGAGTCCGGAGAATCTCAGCTCAGTGCACGAGCTCCGTAGCACTGGCGATGATCCTGGATTGTGAGTGTATTTTCTGCAGAAATCAAAGTTTAAAGAACCGTTATAAACTGTTGCATGTCTAATTTAGTTGATTCCAAGAAAAACCTGCATGTTTTAGTTGGAGTGTGTAAATATGTGCCTCACATCTTCTTCTGACATGTATTTCCTGCTGGAGCATACACCCTCCGACAACTCACACCAAGATGTCTGTTTCATGACGATATCTCCTGAACCTGGCTTCACATCCTCCAAACACGATCTATCTGATCTCTGCCTCTAGTTCTCTTCTCCCTGTATTTTAGATCTCTCCCTTTTTCATTTTACCTGCGGATTTCAGTGAAAAGCCGCTCTAGTTATACAGTTCTCAGGGCTTTCTCCACATGCATTCTTTCCAGCGCTGGTGTCTTTTCCTCTGCTCCATATTCGCAGGAATCTGTCTCTTTCTCTCCCTCAGCACCGCTCTGGTGATTTTGTCATGCCAGTTTAGTCATTCTGTTATGTGCAAGTACCACATTATATCCAGCGCTGTGTCCTAAGGGCAGTGAATGCATGTCACATACCGAACATAGGGTTAAAAATATGCTACAGTCGATGGGCTACGGACTGCCTTGTCTTGATTTTCATGGCATGGGCAATGGCAAACTACTCATCTTAAAAATGTACCCGAGAGGACCAGCTCTCTTCCTCCCATTTAATCCCAGAAGCATTTCTTATATCTATTTTACATCCCCCTCCCCCACCCTGTCAGATCTGTTATCGTGTGTGCTGATGTGCAAAGGTTGAGAACCCCTGACTTACCCATCAACCACAAAAGTCTTTATTACAGAATGCATGCCTTTGTACTCATGATTATAAGTTTTTGTATTCATTTGATGTTGTAATTAACTTCAC
Source organism: Cepaea nemoralis (assembly GCA_014155875.1). NCBI lineage: Eukaryota > Metazoa > Mollusca > Gastropoda > Stylommatophora > Helicidae > Cepaea > Cepaea nemoralis. The sequence goes on along the minus strand of JACEFZ010004774.1, from coordinate 217,758 downwards.
GGTAATAAACTAATCACTTATTTGCAACTGTTCTTATATAGTTTCATTTTGATTGTTTCATTGGTACAGTTTCATGCTTTTATATAAATATGTCTGTTAATTATTTCCTCATGTCTGCTGTATTCCTTCTTTGTACATTCTTGTGATAAAATGTCCTCAGTTCTATTCTATATTATGTGTTGGACTGTATTCTTGCAAGCTTCAACCCTTTTTGATTTAGTTATTTTTCATGTTGTTGTTGTACTTCATCCTTATCCCTCCTCTTATTTGTTTGATGTTGTACTTCCTTCTCAATCCTTTCTCTTGTTTGTCATTATTGGTCTTTCTCTTCTCTGTCTTTACCAAAAAAGGGCAAACATACAAGCTTATTCCAGCCCATTTCTAGATGTTGTAATTACTCCTCCTCTTATATGTTGTTGTTGCTATCGTTGTTGTTGTTGTTGGTCTTTCTAACCTGTATCTTTAACTTTAAGGCACGCAATATGTGTGTGCGCTCGCAAGCACTCATGCACGCACTCACACACATATACACACTTACATGCACACGCACACATATACACAAGCTTATTCCAGTCTATTTCTATATATTTTTCACCCACATATAAGAATTTCCCCTCTTGAATGCCTCCTCTCTACCCCCACCTCCAGCATACATTATTCAACAAACAACTGTGTCTCCTTTCACATATCTTAAATGTCCGACCTGATTTCATTCACTTGTCTTCATCTCACATCTATCCCTTCGGAACATCCTGTCAATATCAGCCTTACCTCTAGTTTAGTTTTGCTAAACATTGACTAACCATTCAGAAAGAAATGGCAAACTGCTGAATCTAAAATTGTCTATAAAATAAACCTAGGATTGATCACAACATCCTGCAAAGGACATGGGATTGTCAAAAATGCTGTAAAGGAGCTTGAAAGCAAAACACACAATGAACAAATATTGCCAGGAAACACAGATGTATTTAAATATGTAATATCAATGTGTGAACAATCTGGCATACACTCTACATATAACATATCAATTTACCGGCAACATTGATCCAATATATGCATATATGACATAAATGTGTAATACTGGCACACATAAGTGATGTGTATAAAGGCACAGCAAGAATAAATAACAGCAAACATACATTTCAGGTGTGGCAATATTGGTGAATTATAGGAAAGGCCATGAAAAAAGTGACAGAGAGGGAGAGAGACAAGAGTCTGGGAGAGAGGAGATATATAGAAAGAGGAAGGGAGACAGGGAGAGAGATAGGAAAGAGAGAGAGAGAGAGAGAGTCAGAGAGAGAGAGAGAGAGTTGGGGTGAGAGATAGAAGAGACATATAGAGAGAGAGGAAGGGAGACAGGGAGAGAGATAGGAAAGAGAGGGAGAGAGAGAGAGAGAGAGAGAGAGAGAGAGAGAGAGAGAGAGAGAGAGAGTTGGGGCGAGAGAGAGAGAGTTGGGGCGAGAGAGACTCAGAAGAAAATACACACAATGCAGAGCAAACAAATAAAGCCAAAGCAAATAACAGACGAACTAACAAAGTTGGTACCAGGAAGTTTCATGGGCAGTAAATGTGCCTGGCATGGTATTGACAACATCAATCACAGCACTGACCACATCAATTATGGCACTGACCGCATCAACCACAGCACTGACCACATCAACCACAGCACTGACCACATCAACCATGGCACTGACTGCATCAACCATGACACTGACCACACTAATCATGGTATTGACCACATCAACCATGGCACTAACCACATAAACCATGGCACTGACCACATCAACCATGGCACTGACCACATCAACCATGGCACTGACCACACTAATCATGGTATTGACCACATCAACCATGGCACCGACCACACTAATCATGGTATTGACCACATCAACCATGGCACTGACCACACCAATCATGGTATTGACCACATAAACCATGGCACTGACCACATAACCATGGCACTGACCACATAAACCATGGCACTGACCGCATCAACCATGGCACTGACATCAACCATGACACTGACCACATAAACCATGGCACTGACCACATCAACCAAGGCACTGACATCAACCATGACACTGACCACATAAACCATGGCACTGACCACATAAACCATGGCACTGACATCAACCATGACACTGACCACATAAACCATGGCACTGACCACATCAACCAAGGTACTGACCACATAAACCATGGCACTGACCACATCAACCATGGCACTGACCACACTAATCATGGTATTGACCACATAAACCATGGCACTGACCACATAAACCATGGCACTGACCGCATCAACCATGGCACTGACCACACTAATCATGGTATTGACCACATCAACCAGGGCACTGACCACACTAATCATGGTATTGACCACATCAACCATGGCACTGACCACATCAACCAGGGCACTGACCACACTAATCATGGTATTGACCACATCAACCATGGCACTGACCACATCAACCATGGCACTGACCACATCAACCATGGCACTGACCACACTAATCATGGTATTGACCACATCAACCATGGCACTGACCACATCAACCATGGCACTGACCACATCAACCATGGCACTGACCACACTAATCATGGTATTGACCACATCAACCATGGCACTGACCACACTAATCATGGTATTGACCACATCAACCATGGCACTGACCGCATCAACCATGGCACTTACCACACTAATCATGGTATTGACCACATCAACCATGGCACTGACCACACTAATCATGGTATTGACCACATCAACCATGACACTGACCACATCAACCATGGCACTGACCACATAAACCATGGCACTGACCACATCAACCATGGCACTGACCACACTAATCATGGTATTGATCACAACCACCACACCACTGACCACATCAACCATGGTACTGACCACATCAACAATGGGGCTACAGATTGGGAGATAGATTCTGGGCATGAACAGTTTTCCTGGACATCCTTGTTTCCTGCATACCAAAACTGTTAGTTTACAACTGAATATCTGGGAAAAGAACAAATTACAGTAATAATCACCTGGGACAGAAAGTTACAGTAACAATCAATTGGGACAGAAAGTTACAGTATTAATCACCTGGGACAGAAAGTTACAGTAACAATCAACTGCGACAGAACGAGTTACAGTAATAATCACATGAGATAAAATAATTACAGTAATAATCACCTGAGATAAAATAATTACAGTAATAATCAAGAAAGAATTACAGTAATAATCAACTGGGACAGAAAGAGTTACAGTAATAATCACCTGGGACAGAATGAGTTATAGTAATAACCACCTGGGACAGAAAATTACACTAATAATCACCTGGGACAGAAAGTTACAGTAACAATCAATGGGGACAGAAAGAGTTACAGTAATAATTATCTGGGACAGAAAGAGCTACATTAATAATCACCTGGGACAAAAAGAGTTACAGTAACAATCACCTGGGACAGAAAGAGTTACAGTAACAATCACCTGGGACAGAAAGAGTTACAGTAACAATCGCCTGGGACAGAAAGAGTTACAGTAACAATCACATGGGACAGAAATAGCTACAGTAAAAATAGTCTGACAGTAATAATCACCTTCAGACAGAAAGAGTTACAGTAATAATTGTGCTTAACGCTATTGACATCGTTAAGAACAATATTGACTGGTTACAGGATAAAGGTATGGTTATTGTAATTTCTATCACCTTTAAGGTTATCATTTGAAGCCCCCTGGTACAAGCCCTTGTCAGAACTCAGGTGACCTGAATAGCAACAGTCACAACACAGTAATAGGATGACTCACAACCGGCAACAACAATAATTATCTTGTTCTGTATAGTAGTATCATTCTATATATGAACAGTGACAGTCCATTGAATGAACTAAACACAAACTTCCACAAGTAATGCCCACATTCAGCAAATCTCATATTAATAATAACAGTAACAGTTAAATAAGCACATTTATATGACAGAAAGGCATAATTAGCATATTGTGTTGTTCCACTTCATTGACTACATGCCCTCCAGCAGACACAGCCAATCACAACTCTCCACTCCTGTCTATAATCAGATATAGAAATGAAGATTATACTGATGTGGGAAGATAATGTGCTGGTTTTCCCTGTATTCCACATCCACCTTGGGGTATGATACCTCTTTGGTCACATAATGAGAAGCAAGGCATTGGGAAAGATCAGCGGTAGAAGAGAAAGAGACAGACAAATAGAACTTACACCTGATAGTTTAAGATGATGGCAAGCAGAAATCTCCTCACTAAACTGTCCATACTAAACTAACTGAATCAGAACACAGAGAATCGAGATCTGTAGAGAGATATCAAAGCCTATGTCACCTTGCAAGGCACTGATGATGATGATGCTTAATTTAGTTTTGGTTGCACATGTTTAAGTTTTCCATGTACATCATGCTCTGTTTTCCTCTGCTTCTTTTGCTTGGAATTTTCCCATAAACGACTATTTTCTCTGTTACGTCTCAACTCACCCAACACCCTGGCTATGAGGGTAGCTATGCACCAGACAATCTCATCAGAAAACAAAATTATGCCACAGCTAAAGAATCGACCCCCAGACCACTCTAGAGGTCAGCAAATGGCTAACCAATATCAGTCATTAGTCAATAGTCACGGTTCCAACTTCAAGGCAATGGGTCGTCCTCATTATACTCCATTCCTGTGCCAGTGAATATCATACAAAATGCTCCTCACTGCCCCATGTGAAAAGTGGCTACCAATATACCACTACTCAATCAAGTATAGTCACATGACATGATAAACACACACACAACAAAGTCCCCAAGCAGGATCCTGCTGTGTGTATGTGAAGTGGTAGAACCATCACATTCTGAGGGCCTGGGTGTATGGTGAGATAGGTATAACATTGGACAATACGTAATGTCATACAGGTTGTACATAAAGGCATATTAACATTTGGGACACCAGACAGTTTTGTGAATTAGATATTTCATAGCTCAATACAGAAGGGCCAACATCAAAAGCCGTATACAATAAACATAATTGGAATACATCTAAGAACTGTTAGAAACTATAGCACAACAGTACAACACAGAAAAGCCAACATCATAACTGTTTTTTTAAAACAACAAATACATTTAACAACAGTTAGAAATGATAGAACAATATCACAGTACAGAAGGGCCAACATAAAAAAATGTATATTAAAACAACAAATACATGTAATGACTGCTGGAAGCAATAGAACAATAGCACAATACAGAAAAGCCAACTTCAACAACTGTGTATTTTAAAACAACAAATACATTTAACAACTGTTAGAAATAATAGAATAATAGCACAGTACAGAAAGGCTAACATCAAAAACTGTATTTTAAAACAACAAATACATTTAACAACTGTTAGAAACAATAAAACAATAGCACAATACAGAAAAGCCAACATAAAAAATTGTATATATTAAAACAACAAATACATTTAACAAATTAGAAATAATACAACAATAGAACACTACAGAAGGGCCAACATCAAAAGCCGTATATATTTAAAGAAAACTGAAATACATTGTAACAACTGTAGAAATAATGGAGCAAGAGATCAGAGAACAGCAGACAGAAAAGTATCACATCATGTTAAGATAACAACTCAAGAACTCATAAAGCACTGTTCCCCAAACCAGTCACCAAGGCACTTAACTGTTTGCAGACAACTAATTGTCAACAAATACCAACACTGAAAGCAGTCCCACTCCTGACACTCTGATATGATGTAAAGATCTAACTGCATTAGTTCCCTGTTTGTTCAATATTTGTTCCATATCTTCACACACAAAAAGGTCCCTATTTGTTCAATATTTGTTCCATATCTTCACACACAAACAGCTCCCTGTTTGTTCAATATTTGTTCCATATTTTCACACACAAAAACTTCCCTGTTTGTTCAATATTTGTTCCATATCTTCACACAATGTTGTTATTTTATTTACTTACAAAACCAACAAGAAAACATGTTTCATGCACATGTTGCTGAGAGTTATTTCCCTTCTGCCTTGCAAGTCATCTCGGTCAACCACACAGACTCAATAATAAAGCAACAGTCATAGTGATGTGGCACCTTCATCTACACCAATTTCAAGTTTCTCTCATGTCTCAACACACTGTTGTTACTTTATCTGCACATAAATCAAAGTTGTCAAATATTTAATTCTCATGCATTGTCAAATATTTAATGTTCATGCATTTCTAACAGAGTGACTCCCTTCTGCAATGCCATCATTTCTGCCAATCTGAAAGGCATAACAAAGTAGCAGTCTCAGTGGTGTGGCATCTTCATCTGCAGTAGTTCCCTGTCCATTCCTTTTCTGAATACACTGCTGTTACTTTATCTGCATATAAAGCTTTACAGCCAAATAATTGTTCATTCATTTGTTGTTGAGAGTTACCACCTTTCTTCCCTACAAGCCATCCCTGTCAGTCTCAAGGGCTAACCAAAGCCACAGTCTCAGTGATGTGGCATCTTCTCATTCTGAATCTGGAAATAGCAGGCCTGTAGACAAGGAAGAGACAATTGTCATTGACTAGACAGCTCAAGACATATCAAGTTATACAACTGGTCAAAGAGAGAAGACATAGCATCAAGTTATACAACTGGTCAAAGACAGAAGACATAACATCAAGTTATACAGCTGGTCAAAGAGAGAAGACATAGCATCAAGTTATACAACTGGTCAAAGACAGAAGACATAACATCAAGTTATACAACTGGTCAAAGTTAGACATAACATCAAGTTATACAACTGGTCAAAGTTAGACATAACATCAAGTTATACAGCTGGTCAAAGAGAGAAGACATAGCATCAAGTTATACAACTGGTCAAAGACAGAAGACATAACATCAAGTTATACAACTGGTCAAAGTTAGACATAACATAAGTTATACAACTAGTCAAAGTTAAACATAACAGCAAGTTATACAGCTGGCCAAAGAGAGAAGACATAGCATCAAGTTATACAGCTGGTCAAAGAGAGAAGACATAACATCAAGTTATACAACTGGTCAAAGTTAGACATAACATCAAGTTATACAACTAGTCAAAGTTAAACATAACAGCAAGTTATACAGCTGGTCAAAGTTAGACATAACATCAAGTTATACAGCTGGCCAAAGTTAGACATAACATCAAGTTATACAGCTGGCCAAAGTTAGACATAACATCAAGTTATACAACTAGTCAAAGTTAGACATAACATCAAGTTATACAGCTGGCCAAAGAGAGAAGACATAACATCAAGTTATACAGCTGGTCAAAGTTAGACATAACATCAAGTTATACAGCTGGTCAAAGTTAGACATAACATCAAGTCATACAACTGGTCAAAGTTAGACATATCAAGTTATACAACTGATCAAAGATATACATATCAAGTTATACAACTGGCCAAAAAGAGAAGACATATCAAGCTATACAACCGATCAAAGACAAAGAAATAACATCACGTTATACAACTGATCAAAGATATACAAATCAAGTTATACAAATGATCAAGGTAGATACATCAAGTTATACTAGTCAAAGATAGGCATATCAAGTTATACAACTGGTCAAAGATAGAAGACACATCAAATTATACAACTTGTCAAAGAGAGAAGACATAACATGAAATTATACCAACCATCAAAGATAGAAAACATAACATCAAGTTATACACTAGTCAAAGATAGAAGACATATCAAATGATACAACAATTAAAACGACAGAAGACATATCAAATTCTACAAATCATCAAAGACAGAAGACATATCAAGTTTTACAACTGGTCAAAGATAGATATATCAAGTTATACAAATCCTCAAAGATAGAAGACATTAACGTCAAGTTAAACAACTGGTCAAAGAGAGAAGACATATCAAGTTATACAACTGATCAAAGATAGAGGACATATCAAATTATACAAATAGTCAAAGAGGGAAGACAGATGACAAATAACAACCTTCAGTGTGGTAAACATAAGGCCAAACTCCCCATGTTCCAGATGAGGCTCGATTAGGTCGTCCATCATATGGATCTCTGCACCCAGATGACGGATCTTAGATCTGACCACCACAAACTGGAATATCGGAAAGAGGTCATCCATGCACCACATGTGGTCATCTTTCAAAGCCAAGGTTACTGTCTGCAAGCAAGAATATAATACATGCATTCAGATATTAACTGTCTGCAAACAAGAATATAATACATGCTGTCTGGACAATTACTATCTACCAGACATTTACTGTCTCCAGATAATAATATAATACATGCATTCAGATGCAAGCAAGAATATAATACATGCATTCAGATATTAACTGTCTGCAAACAATATAATACATGCTGTCTGGACATTACTATCTACCAGACATTTACTGTCTCCAGATAATAATATAATACATGCATTCAGACATTTACTGTATCCAAACAAGAATATAATACATGCTCTCTGGACAATTACTATCTACCAAACATTTGCTGTCTCCAAAAAAGAATATAATACATGAATTCAGACATTTACTGTCTGCAAACAAGAATATAATACATGCATTTAGACATTTATTGTCTACAAACAAGAATAGAATACATGCATTCAGACATTTACTATCTACCAGACATTTGCTGTCTCCAAAGAAGAATATAATACATGCATTCAGACATTTACTGTCTGCAAACAAGCATACAATACATGCATTTAGACATTTACTGTCTCCAAATAAGAATATAATACATGAATTCATACATTTACTGTCTGCAAACAAGAATATAATACATGTATTCAAACATTTAATGTCTCCAAAGAAGAATATAATACAGTTATTGTCTGCAAACAGGACAATACAAGCATTGGACAGGTTACAAACAGAAGATATTACAGTATTGTAGACAGAACTGTAGATGTTAGCTAGCAACAGAACAGTTGCAACATGTTTCAGAAATTGTTATGACGTTTAAGAGTTAATCATCAATACTGACCTTTGTAATTTCATTGAATGACTGCTCAATGACCTTCAGTTTTTCTATAGGAGAAAATGCTGTACTGAAATGTAAACAACACAAAATTATGATTCTGGATGCAGAATTACTCAAACTGCAGTGTACATATTCAAATAAAGTAGAGAGATAAATCAGAAATTGGAAATGAAGAAAGGAAAATATTGTAGCTTGTGAAATTAACATATATTGTATTGTAAACAAACTTAACAGAGAAATAGAAGGTGCATAAAATAGTGCAAGTAAATGTAAAATCAATTCAATTAAAGGTACTGTCTAAATACAGATGCCATAAACAATATATTGCACAATTTCTTGCCTGGCATATATTGCTGCAGCTCCTCAGTGGCATACTGCAGTTATATATCGTATGAAATGAATAAATGAATAATACTTTGGCTGAAATACTAAGTACATGCACAGGCACCAATTAACGAATCATCATCATCATCATGTGCCATGCCGATAAACGTAGGCGGCCATGTTTCGCCATGTGTCGTGGATCAGCTCTGTGTTTTTGTCTCGACCATACCATGTGGCAAAGGCATCCATCCATTTAATTCTCTGCTTTCCCCTTGTTCGTTTCCCTGGAATTTTGCCAGTTGTCACCGAGTTCTCTAGTTTGTCTTCTCATAACAATTTTGACTGTCTGCGTGTAATTTCTCTAATCACTTTACGGTTTTCATTTGTTTCTTGTAGGACTTGCTCATTGGGTTTTAATTAATGAATGTCTATAGTTTAATATTACCCATTTTAGCAAGACTGCATATTGTTAAATGTACAATTAATGCACGATAAGTGAGTGATATGAGTGGCAGAATGTCATGCAAAGCTGTGTGTCAAATTCTTAACCCGTTGAAAATAATGTTCATTCTGTGGTTTTCTTTATGCTATCAAACTGCCATGGGATGCAATGGGAACTATATCTTGCTGCCCCTGTCTGAGAGAGTGAGCATCCAATTTACTAGCTAGAGAGCACAGTAAAACATCAGATAATCTTGGCAAGAACATGTCCTAAGAAGATATTTCTATCTCCAGTGATCTTTCTACAGCTTTCATTAGTCAGCTGCAAAGTATATTCTAACCCACAAAAACACACACACTCTCTCTCACTCTATGCTGGAAACACAATGTATCCTCACACAACCCCTCTCTTCCCTTCATCCTTTCTATCTCTCTCACTCCCATACTTTGCCATTTTCTCATTCAACCTCTTTCTCTGAATTCATTTTCTCACTCCCACCTTCTCCCTCTCTCTCTCTGTTTCAACTCCACATTCTCTCCCTCTCTTCCTTAGTTTCTCCCGCCCTAACTTTCTCTGTCTCCTCAACTTTCTCTCTGTCTCACTCTTTCTATCTCTAGCGTTCTTTAACTCTGCCTCCCTCCCTCTCTCCCCTCCACTTTCTCTCTGCTTTCCTCCTTCTCTCTCCTCCAAACTGTCTCTACCTCCCTCCCTCTCTCCCAAACTTTCACTTGTCTCACTCCCTGTCCTTCTCCTCTATTTCTCTGCATGCCTCCCTCTCCTCCACTTTCTCTCTGCCTCCCTCCCCTCCCCTGGAAGATCAAACCTCTGAGTTGGACCACTACCAGTCACATACCTCAACTGCTGTAGCGTGTCCACAGCCCCAGCGTAGCAAACATCCTTGACCGTTGACAATTTCTGAAACAGCACATACAACTGCGTCACATATCACAGTCACAAATCTCCACACACAAAAGATCACACAGATAAGGTTGTCTAATGGCAATTCTCAATCAGTGAAAAGCTGTAAAAACAAAAACAACTAGCAAACTGGTTTATCCTAGACAATGTACCCCAGACAATATAAATATAGACCACTGTACCCCAGACAATATAAATATAGACAATGTACCCCGGACAGTATAAATATAGATGATGTACCTCAGATAATATAAATATAGACAATATAAATATAGACACTGTACCCCAGATAATATAGATATAGACAACAAACTCTAGAGAATATAAATATAGACAATATAGACAATGTACCCCAGACAATACACCCTGGATAATACAGACTAATGTACCTTAGGCAACACCCCAGACAATATACCACTGACAATGTACCCCAGACAATACACCCGGGATAATACAGATTATTCCTAGACAGCATACCTTAGGCAAAACCTCAATGTACCTACACAATATACCCCAGACAATGCACCCAAGTCAATACACCCTAGACAATCTAACCTAGAAACTAGGAAATAAACATAATCAGGCCAAATATACAATATATAATAAAACTATGCGTCGCTTGATACACACACAAAAAATGATCCCTTATTCATTCTATGGGACAGAACAGGGTAAAATAAGGCAAACACAAGTAGACTGATGACTCACAAGTGTCTTGTCTTGCTGCTGCACATCATCCACAAGCCAGAAACGTCTGAAACAACAAGTACTGAAGTTAACTCAGGAGAAATAAAATAAACCAGAAAATACACTCACAAAATACAACAGACAAAATACAACAGACAAAACAATAGACAAGATACTGTTTTATGGTCCTGTGCACATACTGAGAATCCAATTACTTTTGGTATTGCTTATAATATTGACCATCTGTATAACATTTCTATATATTGACCAGCTGTCTAACATTTCTATAAATTGACCAGCTGTCTAACATTTCTATTTATTGATCAGCTGTATAACATTACTATTTATTGATCAGCTGTATAACATTACTATTTATTGATCAGCTGTATAACATTTCTATTTATTGATCAGCTGTATAACATTACTATTTATTGATCAGCTGTATAACATTACTATTTATTGACCAGCTGTATAACATTACTATTTATTGATCAGCTGTATAACATTTCTATTTATTGATCAGCTGTATAACATTACTATTTATTGATCAGCTGTATAACATTTCTATTTATTGATCAGCTGTATAACATTACTATTTATTGATCAGCTGTATAACATTACTATTTATTGATCAGCTGCATAACATTACTATTTATTGATCAGCTGTATAACATTTCTATTTATTGATCAGCTGTGTAACATTACTATTTATTGATCAGCTGTATAACATTACTATTTATTGATCAGCTGTATAACATTACTATTTATTGATCAGCTGTATAACATTTCTATTTATTGATCAGCTGTATAACATTACTATTTATTGATCAGCTGTATAACATTTCTATTTATTGATCAGATGTATAACATTTCTATTTATTGATCAGCTGTATAACATTTCTATTTATTGATCAGCTGTCTAACATTTCTATCTCTCCAGCCTCCCTCTGTCGCTCTTTTCCACCTTCCTCTGTCACTATCCTGCCTCTCTCTGTCACTCTTTCCCACCTTCCTCTGTCACTCTCCTGCCTCCCTCTGTCACTCTCCTGCCTCCCTTATGTGACACTTCTCCTCCCTTCAGTGACTCCTCCCCTACCTCCTGTCACTACCCCCCCCCTTCTTTTTTTACTCTTTCCCTCTCCTCTCCCACTATTCCATTCCCTGTCACTCTTCATGTCCCTCTGTTACTCTCTCCCCTCCCCCCTTTTTAAAAAAAAAACCATCACTCACCTCCTCCCTTAACTGTCACTCCCCCCTACAATCACTCCTGCCCTCCCTCTGTCACTCTTCAATTTCCCTCTGTCACTCTTCCTACAACAGGCAGATTTTTCTATTCCAGCTTTTCTAGTGATATGCTCCTGAAATTTCCTTTGCCTTTTCTTTATGGATTTAAATAAGTCATCTTGTAACATCTTCAGCTGTCAGTATATTGGTAAGTTATTTTCTTTGGCCATATTGTCAACATTATTCTCAAAAACCACATCTCAACTGCATCCAGTTTACCATAATTTCAACACTCACTGTATAAAGGGTATAAAGTATACTCACTGTATAAAGCTTTGGCAAAATTGTTTTGGGTTCACTTGCCTTGAATTCAAGCATAGTTCATACATGTACTACTACTTGTAGTGCACTGGACTGATTCTTGTGTGTGTATTAGCTTTCCTTATTACCAGTATCCCTCGCTATCAGTTGAACCCATTGCGACCTCTGAAGTACTTTTAATTTATGACCCCAAGTCAAGGAAGAGAAAGTCAACATTTTAGTCCAACTGACTGGTGTTGGGGTTGAACCCGCTACCTCAGCATTAGCACACCAGATGCTCTTATCCATTCAGCCATGCTGACCCACTCATTAGATGTAATACACTCTCAGCGACAACTCACTGCTCAATGCCCAGGTACACCATCAGACCCATGTCGCTCTGTCTGTTGAGCTTGGACACCCGCTCCCAGTACATGTCGTCACTCTTCTCATTGTACAAGGCGTACAGATCAAACAACGCTGGGTACACCTTGGACAGCAGGATGGGATACAGCAGACCTGCAGCTGTCAGAACAATCCTGCAGACAAGACAGAAAACATGAATGATGAGGTGAATTCTTTATGCATCCTGTTTTGTCTCCACCTTACAGTGGCCTTACAGTTCCAATGATCCCAAGAGCTATGCTGATGATAGCGCAGCTATGGGTAGGTTCTCCCATGCTGGTCAGCTCAAAGGATAGGAACCAGACGAAGAGACACACAAATCGACTGCCTTGTAAGTAGACTGGGGGAAATCAAAGATTAGGGAAAGCAAACCCGAAAATATGATGGTTGAAACTGGATGTACTGAGCTACGAGCTTGATAACACTGCAATGCAATTAATTTTAATATTGTCTGTGGTACATTGTCTGGGGCGTATTGTCTGGGGTGTATTGTTTTGGATGCATTGTCTGGTTACATGTCTAGGGTATATTGTCTGGGGTATATTGTCTAGGGTATACCTTTTAGTATTACTAAAACAGAAAATATCTAACTCTGTTGACCCCCCTACTCTTATTTCTTTTTCTGCTTTTCACCTCCCAATGCAGCAAAGGCCTTGAACTAGCTCAAGTAAAGCTCTTAATAGACTTGTTTATGATTGGTGGAGTACATTTACAGTTCTATGGGTTGAGGTAGTCAGTCCCATGACAACCATCCTTAGTCATGTCTTATGACATGCATGAGAGATTCCAGGAGTTATATGACCAGTGCGGGAAGGGCATGATCTGTTTTCAGATGGGAGATTCCTGGAGTTATATGACCAGTGGGGGAAGGGCAAGACCTGTTCTCAGCTGGGAGATTCCAGGAGTTATATGACCAGTGGGGGAAGGGCAAAGCCTGTTCTCAGCTGGGAGATTGCAAATGAGGAGTTTAACCTTCCAGAGAACCTCACTTTACAACAGTACCAACATTGGGAGTCTCTGTGGTAAAGTGGTTACACTGCCTCCCTCACGCTTCTTAAAGTTGTAGGCTTGATTCAGGTTTACATTACTTGGTTTAATTTTCTCGGAGACTCCAGGGAGTCAATGCTCAAGCTACTGAGTTCATGCTTTGTGGGATAACACCCGGTGCAATGAAGTCAATCTTCTTGCCTTTTAAACCCTTGTTAAGTGCAACATTTAAAGTCCAACATTTAAAACAGCCCTTATCTATATATTTAAGTCCAACATTTAAAGTCCAACAGTTAAAGTCCAACATTTAAAACAGCCCTTATCTATATATTTAAGCCCAACATTTAAAGTCCAACAGTTAAAGTCCAACATTTAAAACAGCCCCTATCTATATATTTAAGTCCAACATTTGAAGTCCAACAGTTAAAATCCAACATTTAAAACAGCCCCTATCTATATATTTAAGTCCAACATTTAAAGTCCAACAGTTAAAATCCAACATTTAAAACAGCCCCTATCTATATATTTAAGTCCAACATTTAAAGTGCAACAGTTAAAGTCCAACATTTAAAACAGCCCATATCTATACATGCTTATTACTTCACAAATTCTTACATGTTTGGGTCTTCTATTTCCAGCCCCTCAGTAAACTCGGTGGCCTCGTCGGTGGGTCGTGGCCTTTCATCTGCTGTGGGTGGTGGATAAACAAGTACTGGACCCCCTCTGGCAGGAAGTGCCGGGAACAGAATCCTGGAGATGGTCACATTTTACATGATTCCTCATAAGAAATACAAAGGTGGATAGGAATAAAAGAAAGAAACAAAACACTTGAGAAGCTGGAGAATACTGGAAAGGCATGTCATTGTGAAAGAGAGATATCTTATGATTAGATCTTGATTTTACTTCTTGTAAGGCAGTTAATGTTATTGATACCAGGGCTAGGTTTTTTGTTAACAGAAATATTTCCTGGCATTCTAAGTTGAATCAAGAACTGTCATAGCACTCGGGAAATTTCAATAAACGCTCTGTCATCATCTTCAACAACCAGCGAAGAGTCCCAATACTAATGATACCAGCAGCAATCTGATTATATGTCCGTCTAGTCTTTCCTCAGAATCCTCTGGTCACTCCCTGCAGCACCATTCTCTCCAAGCTGTGATGATCTATCAGTTCTTCTACACTATGTACATGACCTCAAAGGACCCTGACCACGTCTTATCATGCAACAATACCCCACCAAGCAGTACAGACCCAGCCAATCTGTCTGACTGCTAATTTCCCACAACATTAGCACGTCCTGGAGTAAAAATTTCAGCAGATGCTTTATATTTTTAATTGTTGAATGGAGACTCTGCCCAAGGCATCCAGTCTTCACTTTACTCGTCATACTTTATGAGTAACCATGAGAGATAGAATTAGGAATGAAGATATTAGAAGACTAGGTCTGAAACCAGTCATGCACTGCATTAAAGAACAACAGATTAAATGATTTGGCCTCCTCACAAGAATGCCCTGATAATATCTGCCACAAAGAGCCATATTGAAGAATAATATAGCAGATACAGAGCAAGGGAAGGACCACATAAAAGATGGGCTGACGGTATGAAGAACAACCTTATAGAAATGAACACCAACTTACAAAAAGCATTAGAAAGAGAACATAACATATCATTACAAACCCCCCCACCCCACTTCACTGGGGTAAATGGAGGAAGAGAAAATGTATAAGGTCACGTTCTGAGATACACTGTTGATTATGGTCTCTTCTTCTTTTACTTCATTCGTTCACTTGAAATTTGTCTATATTTCTCCGTGTATTTTAGCTCACTCAGTGGTCCATAGAGTTTATCTTCCACTGTTGTTTCTCTAGGCCAGAAGATTTGCCTAAATATGTCATATTTTGGGCAGTCTCGAAGTATGTAATCAGTTGTCTGCAGTGCCAAACCACATGTACACTTCTTACACATCAATCTTGAATTTTGTATACACACGGTTACATAATCTATTGGGGATTATGATCTCAAGTTTGCAACAATATTCAGAGGATCTCTTTGAAGAGACACTGGCAATGATCTTAAACCCTTATGGTCACTGTAAAAAGGCAATGCAATGACAAAGAAAGCAAGCAATGCCAGACTACCTTCTTTACAGATACTTAGAAAACTACAGCAGCCAAAGAAGTTATACAGAAAGACTTATGGGGGAACAATTCTAGATAGGACAAGCCACTGGATGACAATGATAATTAGATAACATCTGAAGAAAGTTGTGACAACTAGGAAGATCAAGAATGTTAGAGACAGAAGAGAACAGAACAACAACAACAACTACAACAAAACTTTATTTTCAAAGGGTTAAGAATTGGGCACGCATGCCAGTCTAACATTCTGCCCTTTTATCACTCTCTTTCATACATTATACCATTCACACATCATTCAAGGCTAACTGAAAACAGCAACAATATAAAAGATATGCATTATAAAGGCATGCGGAAAATGAAAAATCAATACTACACGACTCAGTAATATTAATAACTGGTGTGGCACTTGTTATTAGCTATGTGGAATATACTGGCCTACCAAAAGGGGACTGGCTGTTATACTAGGGTTTTATTGTTATTATTATTTCTATTATTAAGGGGAAGGTAATCCATATGGAAGATGCTGGATGGGTTGATAGAGTGGCATGGAAAATGATGGTTAGCAATAAAACTTGTCAAAAACTCAGAGTTTTTTGTGCAGGAACAAAACGATTGTGGAGCTCAGCATGTCACATGAAATATGATGATAATGATTGCTGTGTGACCTAATAACTTTGTACAGTCTGCGGATGAAGGACTTCATCTCCAGGATGGCATGATGCAACAGCCTTGGGTGAGCCCCAATGCCAATGTAGGATGCTCGAAAGACGTCCACCAGTGTCTCCATCAGCTGTCCCAGAGGGTGGTAGATACAATCAAATGCCTGGCAAGAGGAAACAATTAATTCTGGCATGTGTATTGGGAAAAATCTGGTCAAATTAGTTACAATAAGTTAATCCAAAAGTAAGTGAGTTTTTTTGTTGAAAAATGAGGTTCTGATTCTCTTTCTGATAGATAAAAACACACAGAAATAATGTGTTTTATTTGTTTGTAGGATTGTATGGTTTTTGTATCATTGGTATGATTGTAGCTTGTATGACTGTTTTATTTGTATGCTTTCATGGTTTGCATGATTTATGTGATTTGCATCATTTGTGTGGTTCATGATTTTTGTCATTTGAATGATTGTTGTGATTTGTACGATTTGTGATTTTTATGATTTGAATTATTTTTATGATTTGTATGAGTAATGTGATTTGTATGATTTGTATAATTTTTGTGATTTGTATGATTTGTGTAGTTTGTATGATTTATGTGTTGTGTATGATTATGTGATTTTTGTGGTTTGTGTGATTTGTGTAATTTGCATGATATGTGATGTGTAGGAGGAGCTGCTGGCTGAGTGGTTAGAATGCCGGATTCTCCTTTGGGAGACCCGGGTTCAAATCCTCGGTAAACTGTGGAGTTTTTGTTGTTGTTGAGGGCATAAATAAAACTGTAATCTGCACAGTTCGCGGTGACTGCACTAGCCAAGCGACCTTAATTCCTCAGGCTCAAGACCCTACTGCCATACACCCCAAGGTTCTAAACTGGCAGTAAATGACAGTTTTTTGGTTTTTTTTTTGGTGATTTGCATGATTTGCATCATTGCATGATATTTTTTTTAATGTCAGTTATTTGTGAGATACGTAGTGACGTAAAGTGAAGTTATGTCCCATTGTGATAACGACGTTATAGCAAAACGACGTAACACATCTAACTTCACCTCAGGAGTAACACTTTTCCTGGTTCTCTTACAATCAGACACATTATCATCACTTACTGTGCGCTCTGAACTCATAATTATAGGTGATTACATGATAAAATCCTGGAAAAAAGCACTGCACAAAATGTTAAATGGCGACGTTAATACAACATAGTAACACAAGTGATGACGTTATAGCGGAACGTAGCGACTTAAAGTAAGGTTATGTCCCATTGTGAAAATGATGTTTAGGCAAAACACTGTAAACCGAAGCGATGTATAGTGGGGCCCTCCTGTGTGATCGTAACTTGCCACTTAATATACACTGCATATGAAAGCTATTTAAACATTTCTCCTGGTGTAAGTTAACCAGGTTTTTATATATAATTACAAATACAAGAGGAGATAACCTTGCTGAGGTACAGAGAGATCTCGTCAACTGTCTCCGTGTTGAGGGAGCACATGCTGTGAGTGGGTATCTTCTCCAGGCCCTCTAGCGCTTTCTTCTGTACTTTGAACTTGCTAGGAGATCTGCTTACGAAAGCATTCACAGCAAAAAAAATGTTTTAATGTTTAGAATTTGAATGCATAATAATTCATATTTCTGAACCAATTTAGTGCTACAACATATTCCTGAGTCAATATAGTACAACAACTTACATTCCTGAATCAATCTAATACAACTTACAATCTAGTACTACAAATTACATTCCTGAATCAATATAATACAACAATTTGCAATCAAGTACTGCATCTTACATTCATGAGTCAACACAACACAACTTACTTTCCTAAGTTAATATATTACAACTTACATTCCTGTGTCAATATATTATGGCAACTTACATTCCTGAGCCAATATAGTACAACAGCTTGCATTCCTGGATCAATATAATACTGTACATTACATTCCTGAGCCAGTCTGGTACTACAAATTACAATCCATTACTGGAGTCAATCTATTACTACAGCTTACATTCTTGAGCCAAAATAGTACTACAACTTACAATCTAGTGCTACAACCTACATTCCTGAGCCAATCTAGTGCAACAACTTACATTCCTGAGCCAACATAGTCCTACAACTTACATTCCTGAGCCAACCTTCAAAGCATTCCTGCCAGCGGTCACCATGACTGCAACAACTTCCCAAGCCTTGTAGGTGTCCTCACTGGTCTGTCCCTGACTTACATGTGGCTGTCCCATGAGAGCAGCAATGTGGCTAAATATGTATGTCCACTTGGCATGGGCATGGACTCCCAGACGGCCAAAGTACCTGCCAGATGAAGGACAACAGGCACATCATCTCTTAAGTCAAGTAAGTAAAGTAGGTAAAGTAAGTAAAGTAAGTAAAGTAGGTAAAGTAAGTAAAGTAAGTCAAGTAGGTAAAGTAAGTAAAATAGGTAAAGTAAGTAAAGTAGGTAAAGTAAGTAATGTAGGTAAAGTAAGTAAAGTGGGTAAAGTAAGTAAAGTAGGTAAAGTAAGTAAAGTAGGTAAAGTAAGTAATGTAGGTAAAGTAAGTAAAGTAAGTAAAGTAGGTAAAGTAGGTAAAGTAAGTAAAGTGGGTAAAGTAAGTAAAGTAAGTAAAGTAGGTAAAGTAAGTAAAGTAAGTAAAGTAGGTAAAGTAAGTAAAGTAGGTAAAGTAAGTAAAGTGGGTAAAGTAAGTAAAGTAGGTAAAGTAAGTAAAGTAGATAAAGTAAGTAAAGTAGGTAAAGTAAGTAAAGTAAATAAAGTAGGTAAAGTAAGTAATGTAGGTAAAGTAAGTAAAGTGGGTAAAGTAAGTAAAGTAGGTAAAGTAAGTAAAGTAGGTAAAGTAAGTAAAGTAGGTAAAGTAAGTAAAGTAGGTAAAGTAAGTAAAGTAGGTAAAGTAAGTAAAGTGGGTAAAGTAAGTAAAGTAAGTAAAGTAGGTAAAGTAAGTAAAGTAGGTAAAGTAAGTAATGTAGGTAAAGTAAGTAAAGTAAGTAAAGTAGGTAAAGTAAGTAAAGTGGGTAAAGTAAGTAAAGTAGGTAAAGTAAGTAAAGTAGGTAAAGTAAGTAAAGTGGGTAAAGTAAGTAAAGTAGGTAAAGTAAGTAAAGTAGATAAAGTAAGTAAAGTAGGTAAAGTAAGTAAAGTAAATAATGTAGGTACAGTAGGAAAGTAAGTAAAGTAGGTAAAGTAAGTAATGTAGGTAAAGTAAGTAAAGTGGGTAAAGTAAGTAAAGTAGGTAAAGTAAAGTAGGTAAAGTAAGTAAAGTAGGTAAAGTAAGTAAAGTAAGTAAAGTAGGTAAAGTAAGTAAAGTAGGTAAGGTAAGTAAAGTAGGTAAAGTAAGTAAAGTAGGTAAGGTAAGTAAAGTAGGTAAAGTAAGTAAAGTAGGTAAAGTAACTAAAGTAGGTACAGTAGGAAAGTAAGTAATATAGGTAAATTAAGTAAAATAAGTAAAGTAAGTAAAGTAGGTACAGTAAGTAAAATAGGTAAAGTAAGTCAAGTAAGACAAATAGGTAAAGTAAGTAAAGTAGGTAAAGTAAGTAATGTAGGTAAAGTAAGTAAAGTGGGTAAAGTAAGTAAAGTAGGTAAAGTAAGTAAAGTAAATAAAGTAGGTACAGTAGGTAAAGTAAGTAATGTAGGTAAAGTAAGTAATGTAGGTAAAGTAAGTAATGTAGGTAAAGTAAGTAATGTAGGTAAAGTAAGTAAAGTAGGTAAAGTAAGTAAAGTAGGTAAAGTAAGTAAAGTAGGTAAAGTAAGTAAAGTAGGTAAAGTAAGTCAAGTAGGTAAAGTAAGTCAAGTAGGTAAAGTAAGTCAAGTAGGTAAAGTAAGTCAAGTAGGTAAAGTAAGTCAAGTAGGTAAAGTAAGTCAAGTAGGTAAAGTAAGTCAAGTAGGTAAAGTAGGTAAAGTAAGTAAAATAGGTAAAGTAAGTAAAGTAGGTACAGTAGGAAAGTAAGTAATATCGGTAAATTAAGTAAAATAGGTAAAGTAAGTAAAGTAGGTAAAGTAAGTAAAGTAGGTAAGGTAAGTAAAGTAGGTAATGTATGTAAAGTAAATAAAGTAGGTAAAGTAAGTAAAGTAGGTACAGTAGGTAAAGTCGGTACAGTAGGTAAAGTAGGTACAGTAGGTAAAGTAAGTAAAGTAAGTAAAGTAGGTAAAGTAAGTAAAGTAGGTACAGTAGGAAAGTAAGTAAAGTAGGTAATGTAGGTAAATAAGTAAAGTAGGTAAAGTAAGTAAAGTAGGTAATGTAGGTAAATAAGTAAAGTAGGTAAAGTAGGTAAAGTAAGTAAAGTAGGTAAAGTAAGTAAAGTAGGTACAGTAGGAAAGTAAGTAAAGTAGGTAAAGTAAGTAAAATAGGTAAAGTAAGTAAAGTAGGTAAAGTAAGTAAAGTAGGTAAAGTAAGTAAAGTAGGTAATGTATGTAAAGTAAGTAAAGTAGGTAATGTATGTAAAGTAAGTAAAGTAGGTAATGCATGTAAAGTAAGTAAAGTAGGTAAAGTAAGTAAAGTAAATAAAGTAGGTAAAGTAAGTAAAGTAGGTACAGTAGGTAAAGTAAGTAAAGTAGGTAAAGTAAGTAAAGTAGGTAATGTATGTAAAGTAAGTAAAGTAAATAAAGTAAGTAAAGTAGGTAAAGTAGGTAAAGTAAGTAAAGTAGGTAAAGTAGGTAAAGGAAGTCAAGTAAGCCAAGAACCTCTGGTCATATCTTTAGTTATATTGGACATATGGTGCTAGAGCCATTAGTATAGACAAATAAGCTCTTGATGGGTGATGGGGTCTATACCCTGCCAGCTGCTTTCACTCCCCAGGTCATCTCCTGGCACCTGTTTTAGGCCAGGTCAACATGGCAGTGATCAATGTAAAAAATCCACCTTAATGCAAATTTGAACCCATGATCAGCCACCGAGCATCTAGCCACTACATTATTCTCTCTTAGAAGGCCGACTTTAATTCCCTGAGACAAAAACAGGGCATCAGGATGGGATAAATGGGGCAGGGTTATGTAATATTTAATATTTATGAACAAGTAATAAAAATGTTTCACAGAACTTGCTATTGTTCCATTGTCTGTTGCGGTATCATCCTTGCATTGCGGAAAAGCCCACAGGTACTATAAAATCCAATAATGTCCATTCTTGCTATAACCATACACCAAGTGTGTGCAGCACACGCTTGGTGATGGAGCAAACAAGAGTGCAACACACCTAGTTATGCACGTCACAGGTCTGAAAGTCACACTTTGGTACTCATTTCTTTCAGATTGGCCTCCTCTAGATAAGGTAACAGGCTCTGTCTAGCCATGGGTATATTTTCCAATTTGTCATGGCAGTAACATTAACACCTATTCTTTGTCATTTGCAACAGTTGTGGGATTTTTTAACTCTTTCGCTACCGTGATCCCATCTGTGGACACGATGTATTTCCTGAGATGGCAGTCCGCCCTTTTCGTCCCACAAAATGATCAGTGGTTTATTTCACATATTTCTGCTCCGTTTCGGAATTTTAAGTTACAGTAAACTAAAAAGTCGTACAGCCGAAAGATCTCTACGCCATCTTGGTGCGGTCAATCGTTTTCTAATATTGGATTCTTGTGAATTTTCAGTTTTAAGGTAGTGTTAATTTGTTTGTTTTGGTTTTTCACAATGGAAATGCCCACCAGTTTGCGTCCACGTAGTATGACTTGAGATCAAGCTAGATTATTGTTTATAACTGTTTTAAACAATAGTGATTCCCTTATCAGTGAATATTTAGAAAGTAGTTTTAGTTGTGTCTAAAGTTTTAGCACGTGGTGATAAAGAAAAACCAGTGAATGTTCGTCAACAGCTGAGTGTTTGACAACGAAGCACGAATGGCTGAAGTTTACGTCTGTCATTATTGCTATGGGACTTGATCCAAGACCATGTATCAAAGACTACCGGTGTACAAGTGCACATTTATATACTCCTTGGTATGGCACTGCCACTACGTTTCCCAGTAATCAATTAGAAAATTATAATATATTTATCACACCATGTTTCATGTATGTCAACCTGAGGGTACCCAAAAAAAAAAAAAATTTATCCTCTTGTTGACATGATTCTGAAGAATATCCAGGAAGCATTTTACCCATTTGAAAATGTGTCCATTGATGATATGATTATTTGGTGGAAGGGCTAAACAAAGCTAAAAAAAAACCATGCATTGTTGTCTCTACCAAGTCTGTAGTTAGAACTGTTGAGAGCGGATTGCGAAAACCGCAAAGCAAGCCGAAGATGGTCTCCATGAAAATAACACGGCGATGAATGGCTGCGACAGAATGGACCAAATGGTTGGATATTATAATATCCATGATAGGAAAACCATTACGTGGTGGAAGAATATCTACTACTAGATCTTTGAAATTGCACAGATCAATGCTCACATCCTACATTCCATATGGCAAACAGAGAAAGGAGGAAAAAAAATTGTTATAGAAGGATTTCAAGTAAAGGAAAGTGCTCATCGCGAAGTAGCTCAGAGTATTCCTGAAAGTTTGACACTCTGCCTGCCGAAGAATTTCAGTCTGTTGCAGGAAATTATGCCGAAAGATTTACATGAGCCAAGCATTTAATAGAATTTGTCGGTGTCAATAGAGACTGTGTTTTTTGCAGCACTCGAACTAAACGACACATATCATCTTTTGTTTGCTCCGGCTGCACTAATAGACCAGACTTGTGCGCCAAAGTTTGCGTTGCAGCCTATCACAAATAGACTGCCACATATAGTAAATAAAAACAAACAGACATGACAATTAAATGTAAATCTGCCAAGTGTTTTCCTAATTTTTGTCTGAAAAAAAAAAATACATGATTCAGAATCTGCGGCAAAACTTCTTTTCGGATGGTTGATTGGAAGCAATGGTGTTTATAGTTTAGAATAGTGTTGTTTGTTCAGTAAATTCAATTGGATTAGCAGTGATCAGGATATTGGATAACAACGCCCCCTCGGTAAGTACAATGTTTACATTATTTTTACCTCTTTTTAACAAATTATTTTAGAAGTTATATTATTATTTTTATTTTATTTACAACATACAGCAAAAATTCTCCTACCAACATATTCCTTGTGCTATCTCCTTTATTTTGATATATAATACAACATTTCTGCTACAATTTTAACCATTTTCATAACATTATTGCGACATACACCAATTTCCAGATTTCGGCCATTAGTTTTTTTCATTTGTGTGAAAAAGACATGGTTCAGAATATGCACCAAAACTTCCTTTTGGGTGATTTAAATGAGCAATACTGTTTATATTCTTGAAGACAAGTGGTGTTTGTTTGATTATTCAGTAAATTAAACATGATTAGCAGTATAGGAGTGTAGAAAACACATTCTAAGTGCAATGTTTACATTATTTTTACCTACTTTTGTCCAATTATTTTACAAATTATATTATTATTTTTATTTTATTTACAACCTAAAGCAAAAATTCTCCTACCAACATATTCCTTGTGCAATCCCCTTTATTTTGATATATAATACAACATTTCTGCTACAATTTTAACCATTTTCATAACATTATTGCGACATACACCAATTTCCAGATTTCGGCCATTAGTTTTTTTCATTTGTGTGAAAAAGACATGGTTCAGAATATGCACCAAAACTTCCTTTTGGGTGATTTAAATGAGCAATACTGTTTATATTCTTGAAGACAAGTGGTGTTTGTTTGATTATTCAGTAAATTAAACATGATTAGCAGTATAGGAGTGTAGAAAACACATTCTAAGTGCAATGTTTACATTATTTTTACCTACTTTTGTCCAATTATTTTACAAATTATATTATTATTTTTATTTTATTTACAACCTAAAGCAAAAATTCTCCTACCAACATATTCCTTGTGCAATCCCCTTTATTTTGATATATAATACAACATTTCTGCTACAATTGTAACCATTTTCATAACTTTACTGTGACAGACCCCACCTTCAAGATTTCAGCCATTATTTTTTGTCATTATTTGTGAAAAATACATGGTTCAGAATATGCACCAAAACTTCTTTTTGGGTTACTTTAATGCGCAATACTGTTTATATTCTTGAAGACAAGTGGTGTTTGTTTGATTATTCAGTAAATTAAACATGATTAGCAGTATAGGAGTGTAGAAAACACCTTATATGTGCAGTTTTTTAAATAATTTTTACCTCTTTAATTTCATTTGTTATTATTAAACCTCTCATTATTGTCATAATATTTGTAACCTATCAATTAATTATTAACACTGTCATGTTCCTTGTGCAATCCTCTTTAATTTGATATGTAATACAATAGGTCTTCTACCACCTTAACCATTTTAAAAGCATTATTGTAACACACCCCTAGTTCCAATTTTCTGCCATAAATTTCTGTTTGGTCACAGCCCAGTTTTTGTTTGGTAGTGAAACAGTTAATGTGCACAACTTGCACAGAGGACATCTTATTCTTCCCCCCACCCTTATTTGAGAGGGCTAGGTATCTAATCTCACTACCCATTAGGTAGTCATTAGGTATCAAGGATTCTTGGAAAAACTTCCAGCCCTATGCAAAGATCAAACCCTCTACCTTCCGAGTCTCAGGCTGACACTAACCTCTCAGGCTGACACTAACTTCTCAGCCAAGAGTTAAAAGTTTGTTGCATGCCCTTTACAGGACCTTGCAGTAAACTCCAGCATATTTTGCCTTTTTGTGATCCCTGGGCAAGTTTATGTTCAGAAGTTTGCCATTACTGGCACTGAAACCATAATATACAAACCAATACAAGGCGGTCACTTCCAATTTGCCCGCAGCTGTGGTTCAAAAGCAGCATGTGGGATTATGAATTGCATTAGTAACTCCTTCACCATAGAGCCAGCTACTTATAGAGATGGAGGTTTAATATGTGCTGTACACATTTATTGCGTCCCTGCAGATACTCAGCTGAGAACACAACACAAAACACTTGCAAACAATGTTAATGGACCACTCACTTTGACTTGACCACAGCAGGATGTGACCTCTGGTCCAAGTTCGGTGAGGTTGCCGATTTGATGAAAGTGCCATTGACTTTTAACCCTTCATTAAGGGTGCCGCTGAAGGTGCCCTCCAGTTTATCTCCAGTTGAAAGTGTTAGGGTGCCCTAAAATTATTCACATGAAATCATTATCAACATGTGTCGGCCATATATAGAGCAGTCCACTCATCATAGATCCCATCACAGCTCTCATCACAGCTCCCATCACAGCTTCCACCACAACTCCCATCACAGCTCATCACAGCTCCCACCACAACTCCCATCACAGCTCTCATGACAGCTACCATCACAGCTCTCATGACAGCTCCCATCACAGCTCCCACCACAGCTACCATCACAGTTCCCACCACAGCTCCAAACCCAGCTCGTACCACAGCTACCATCGCAGCTCCGACCACAACTCCCAGCACAGCTCCCACCACAACTCCCACCACAGCCCTCTAAAACAATTCTTGATCTTTTGCCAGATTTTCTCTAGATTCAGATGAAATCCATATCAACACATGTGACATAGCAGGTCCTCTGCAGAACAGAGCTCTGACCGCGACTCTCCAGAACGATTCTGGTCTATTGCCATTTGCCCTGCCTGGAGTACTTTCATGGCTAAAGTGTCTAAAACGTCCCCTGTCCTGCCTGAAGTACTTTCATGGCTAAAGTGTCTAAAACGTCCCCTGTCCTGCCTGAAGTACTTTCATGGCTAAAGTGTCTAAAACGTCCCCTGTCCTGCCTGAAGTACTTTCATGGCTAAAGTGTCTAAAAGGTCCCCTGTCCTGCCTGAGGTATTTTCATGGCTAAAGTGTCTAAAACGGTTCCAAATGTTGCTGTATGTAGCCGGGGCGCTGTGTTGGGGTGAGCGCCCAACATTGCTTAAATACCCCAATGGCTCGTGAATACATAACCTATGCAGCAAAAGTCCAACTCCTGGCCTTCACGTGGTGGAACTGTCTAAACTAACAGTAGAAGGGGCGACAGCGAGTATCTGGCGCCGGAAAATAACCAGTATGCTCTAGATGTGTATACACATACATGCATGTGCAGACACATGTGTGCGTGTGTACACATCTAAACTCGAGTGAGACTAAAGTCTGCTCTAGCAAAGGAAAGGTGCTGAAGATGGAGGCAACCAGCCAGGAGGCGCACCACAGAAATCAGGATGCCATGCAATTACGCAAAATGGAATATGTCGACTACTGCTAAAAGTTATGGTGCTCGCCCTGCTTTGGACCCCCAGGCAGGTGCAGTGCCGGGCCCTATGTCTCGAAAGGGTCCAACCCCAACTACTGGAGGTCCTCCTCAGATGTCCTGTGGAGCCAGGGGCATAAGAATAGAACAGCTTGCCATACTAAACAAAGACTTAAAATAATGCACTGGAATGCGGGAGGGAGTCAGCAACAAAAAAGTAGAATTAGAAAACATCCTGGACCAAGAAAAAGTAAGCATATGTTGCTTCCAAGAAACTCACCTCAACGAAAATATAGCCTTCAAAATCAGAGGCTACCAGTGTTACCGATCTGATCGAAAGGACAGGCGAAAAGGTGGGATACTTACCCTTGTAAAAAATAACATCACTGCTTCCCAAATCGAAGTCTATATGGAAGGGGCTGAGTATCAGACACTTAAACTTAAAACAGGCTATACAGACCTACATCTGATCAATTACTACTGTCCAAGTGACCGCCCACAGGCACTGGACACACTACCATTAACAGAAAAAAATGATTGTGTGTGGCTGATTTCAACAGCCACTCGCAGAGTTGGGGCTATGATCACATGGACCAGAGAGGAGAGAGACTGGAAGACTGGCAAGGATGAGAATAGATTCATCTTGGTTAACAAGCCGTCCAACCCACATACTTTCTTCTCGAGATCATGGCACTCTACAACTACACCTGACCTGGCTTTTCATTCACCAGACCTGGAGTGGAACATTACACGAATTGTTGGGAAACAACTTGGTGGCAGCGACCATCGACCAGTCTTTCTAACTGTAGAAAATGAGCTTGTAAGTGAAAGCAGCACCCTCTCGAGGTGGAACTACAAGAAAGCAGACTGGGCAATGTACAAGAATCGCACCAGCATACTGGTTAGAAACCTGAACACTGAGAAAGACATAAATAAAGTAGTTGAAGAGTTTGGGAAATGCATACTACAGGCAGCACGAGAAACAGTACCAAGAGGAGCCCGTAAACAATATAAACCCTACTGGAGTAGTGAACTGGAACAGTTGCATAATGATGTGGAAGTATGTAGAAAGCAAGCAGAGGTCACACCCAGCCAAGAGCACCACAATAAATTCCAGCATGCAAAAGCCAAATTTCAAAGGGCCAAGCTGCAGGCTAGACGGAAAAGCTGGCAGGAAAAAACAGTCTCTCTGAACTTTGAAAGAGACACAAGGAAATTGGGGAAGCTAATAAAACAACTTAACGATGAGGGCACAGGGAGAAACTCAAAAATTGCACTACATAAAGATGGAAACATCTTAACAAGAAAGCAAGCAGCTGACCATTTTGCGGACTCATTCGCACAAGATAACAATATAAAAATTAGTCCAGAGAAACAACAAGAGATTCGAGAGAAACGGCAACATACAGGACAGAAGGAAATAGTACATGAGGTTCTGGAGGCACCCATCACAATCAGCGAACTGGAGCTAGCCATATCAAAACTGAAAATGAGAAAGTCGCCAGGAGCTGATGGTATCTCGAATGAAATGATCAGGAACCTAGGAACAGAGGCCAAAGCAAAGCTTTTGCAGATCTTCAATAACAGTTGGACCTTAGGCAGCATTCCACAAGCCTGGAGAGAAGCAATCATGATACCCCTCCTAAAATCAGGGAAAGATAGTTCCATTGCCTCTAGCTACAGACCAATTAGCCTCACCAGCTGTCTCTGCAAAACACTGGAGCGCATCATCAATCACAGACTGCAGTGGTACATTGAAAGTAAAAACATCCTTGTGCCACAGCAAGCTGGCTTTAGGCAGTGCTACTCTACGGAAGATCAGACAACCTGTCACAGGATAAATTAACTTGTCAGTCGATCGATGACAACCAGGCCCAACATTATTTTGCTAACACAATTGACTCTTTTATGGTGAACAAACTGAGGGAAATACGTCGGTACAGATTCTCGGCACCTGGTCAACAGTGTGTATGAGATCAAAGGGAGTCACGTCAAGTTGTCTACACACAGTCGACAGTTTGATGACAGGATGTTGTTCGAGAGGTGTGTACTGGTGACAATTGTCTACAAAACGGAAGTTGGCCGTTGCAAGTGATAGACAGAATGCCTGCTAGAGGTCAGAAGGATTCTGTAATGGGAGGAAGGTCTCTGGCTCACAGACAACCCGGATATTTGTTGGATGAGACAAAGAACTCTCCAGATGAAAAGGAAACTTGACAGCTAATTGACTCTGGTTAGTCTGGAAACAGGAGGACAAAGCCAGATTCTGGACTGATTGGCGTCTGGACTTTCTGGTGACTCACTCAAGCACCCATATAAAACCCAGTGAGGAAAACAGGTGGATGGAGTCGAGGAAAACATTCTGAAGTGTTAGAATTGGGGATAATTCCGAGTTGTGTTATATTAGAGGGACTAGCCTATCTTAGTAGTGATAGTTATCCGCGGACATAGATCCAATCGGATTGCCTAGTTTCTCGAGTAACAACAGGAATAGACATATGGTAGGCAATTAATTATATCTAACTTAAGAGTATGATTAGGAATAGAGTACAGTACTGTGTGGCGATATAATGTATTATAGGTGCAGTGATATAATGTATTATGATTAGTGATAGAATGTTCTATTAGTGCGGTGCTAGAAAGTATCATAGGAGCGTCGGCACTAGTATTCTATTGTGTGGCTTCAATTAGCTTGTGTTATATATCATTTTACTCAGGAAGTTGAGGACAATGTAGTGGAATAATAATTAGAGAGATTAAGGATGGTTGAGAGGGAGGAGGGGAATGTGTAATGGTAGGATCTTCCAGTAGGGCATCTGCTGGGTTTCTACCCGTTCCTTTATTCTTTCCTGGTGTTGCCATGTATAAGACCATTGTGATGCGTGATTTGGCCGTATGACAGAGATCGGATCTCTGTTATAGATCTGAGTGCTGTTATTGGCCTACAATCACCTAATTACGGTCAGGACTGAGTTGCCCTCACCATGATGTTATCTGCTCTACAGGTTCCATGTACAGTTCCCCTTGAGTGTTCCACGTGAATGTGAGAGGGTTTACTACGAAGAAGCAGTTTCAAAGTTTGACACAATGATGGCTCAGCATCTGAAGACAGAGGTTGCTGAGAGGCCGCAACATAGGGCTTATACCCAAGTTGGTGTGCAGGAACCTGGCTTCTGCTGAGTGGAATTGTATGAACAGAAGTGTTGTGTTTAATGAATGATAAGCTTCATCACCGAAGATTAATAACTCGCATACTAAGGACATATATATATATATATCTATATACACATCTACCTAACAAACATTAATAGGTTGTGTTCTAAAAGAGGGGAAAATGTTATAACCAGAAACTAATAAACAGTAGAGTTTTCCCCAAGTGACATTTCAGTTAATTGGAAGACTATCAGTTCAAACAAATATTAGGAAACAGAGTAACTTCACCGTGTGGTAAAGTGAAGACCAAAATCAACAGTGTCTATCGGATTACCAGCATCCTGTTTGTTCGAGTGATTGGAGAAAGTCGTCATCTTCTGGGTGAGGTTCACTGTCCGGAAAAAATTGTGCTGTTGTGTGGTAAGCACTATGATGTTACAGACTTTGCTTCTAAATCACTGGTCTACCATTAGAATACACGTCACACATTCTACACCTTATACACACATACACTTCTCCTACATATACTCTTTGCTTTAATAAATTTCTTGTTTTTATTTGTTGAAGCGAGAGTTGTCAAGTATGTTATGTTGGGGAAGAATGAGAGGGGGCATGATCCAGGGGTGAGTAAGAGTGAGAGGAAGGTGTCTACAGATTGAAGGAGTGTGGGGACGGAGTCTGCTGGATTTCTCCAGAATAGAGATATTGAATTAAAAATAATGTGGGTGTTGATTCTCTTCACTCCAGGGACGACACTAAAGTGGTAAAGAAGAACAAGTAACTAATACGACAGTCATTCTTCACACACACACGACATTTATTGGGGGCTCATCCGGGAGCTTTGGACAGCGGGATCTTTAGACAACGGGATCTTTTAACACGGGATCTTTAGTTAGAGGATGGAGATATCCTATTAGTGAGAATCCAGCTAGAGTGAATGTGGATAGGTGTTAGGACTTATCTTATCTGTTCACATTTCACACGTCTGCATAGGTCTGTGGTCCTGATTCTACTCTTGTCACTGAGTGATTGTGTTGTGTTGTGTGGTGTGTTATAAAATATATAGATTAATAGTATGTTGTGATTATCTATATAGTTGTTTAGAGATAATCTATACTCTATCTGCTGAGTTACCTCTCTGTAAAATGGCCACTCCTAAACTGACTATGGCAGAACTTAGGGCAAAGGGGGAAGACATGGGATTGTTGGGTTCTGCTCTAACGGATTACATACAGGAATTGAAGAGGGAGTATCGTCAAGCAGAAAGGGAAGATCGGAAGGCCGAGTTGGAATTGAGAAGGATGGAGGCAGAGCAAGCAGCTAAGAAATTAGAAGCAGAACAAGCTACTAGGCAACTTGAGGCAGAGCAAGCCATGAGAAGGCTGGAAATAGAAGCTAAAAAACTGGAAGCAGAGCAAGCTGCTAAGATACTTGAGGTTGAGCAAGCTGCTAAGCAACGGGAAGCGGAGCAAGAGGCTCAGAAAAGGGAGCACAAGTACCGGATGCAGGAACTCAAGCTCAAGAGGCAATCTGGTGGGGAAACTGAGGGAGCAGTGGGAGGTTCCTCTCTCCCTGGCTCAACACCAGTAAGTGGACATAGCTACCATGCTATGAAGTTCCCTCTAGCGATCTACGAGGAGGACAAAGAGAAGATTGACCAGTACCTTCAACGCTTCGAGGCTATGTCAGTTGCTATGGGTCTGGAGCTTAACAAATGGAATCTCAAGCTATCCCAGGGTTTACGCGGGACCGGTTACGAGGTTTATTCTCGCCTGCCACCGGGACATGAGAACAATTATGACGAGTTGAAGACGGCTGTGCTGAAACGATTTGAAGTTACGTCCCATACCTACCAGAAAAAATTTTGAGGAGCGAAACGAGAACCGGGGGAGTTGTTCGCCGCCTATAGTCTGCATCTGAAAGCATATCTCCATAAGTGGATGGATTTGGCTGGGTTTGCGCATGACTATGAGAGTCTGGAAGAGCTCACGGTAGTCGACCAGATGCGGAAGCAAATGTCGAAACCTCTCAGGACATTCTTGGGAGAACAAGGGGCGGAACGAATCGACATGGTGACAAAATTGGCAGAACGGTTCGTCGAGGTCCATGGGGAGGCAGCAGAAAACATTTCTACAAACATCAAAAGTCAGGAAAAACATAACCTGAAGAAAGCCAAAAGCACAGGAACTAAAAAGGTGGAACCATATGTCAAAACTTCAGAGGAGAATTCGGAGAAGACGAAGGGGGAAAGCAAGAAAACTTCAAGCTTTACACAAAAACGACCATGGTCGGAGAAGTGGTGTTCGATTTGTAAGTCGCCCTCTCACAATACGAGGGATTGCAAATCGAAGGCTAAGAACCCTCACTTCGCGGCATGTCAAGTGACTTCAACGCAGGTGGACACTGACAATGCCAAGGTCGATAAGGATGCTCACCACCAGGAGAGCTCACTCAAGTCCGGCACAAGAAAATCTAGGACAGGGAAATGGTGCAAACACTGCAGGTCGAATACACACAATGCTATTGACTGCAGGGGAAAGTCAGGAGACACTCAATTCGTCGTGTGCCCTGGGAAACCTAAGGTGGAGCCCACCGAACAGGTCGAGGCCGAAGAAGAGACTCCAGACCAGGAAAAACCACCTGTAGTGGAATTGGTAGAAGTTAACGGTCGTCAAGTGGAGTGTTTATACGACACAGGACTGGACGGGGAGGCCGTGATTTCTGCGGATCTGGTACATCCAGAACAATTCACAGGTGAAACCATGGAGATACAGCCTGCACAGAAGAGTGCTGTAGCCATGAAATTGCCCATTGCCAGAGTGGAGATTCGGTCAAGATATGTCACCGGCACCATCAAGGCCGCGGTGTTGACTGATCCCATTTTCCCCATAATCCTCGGTTGCCGGTATGCCTTTCTGGGAATGCCCAGGGAGCCAATCCATATGGGAGCAATTCAGACTCGCTCTCAGGCGAAAACGGATGAGGCAGAAGCCAATGTGACTTACCCACTGCCAGGGGAGTTGCGAACTGCCCAGAGTGAGGATGCTACGTTACGTCCTTGCTACAAAAAGCTGCAGAAAAGTGCTGATCCACCCAAACGGGGGCAGTACTATATGAAGAATAGGATACTCTACAGGAGAGCCGGAAGGGGAGACAACCTACATGGTCAGTTGGTGGTCCCAAAGGCCCACCGTTCCCAGATTCTTCATATGGGGCATACCATCTCATTCAGTGGGCATATGGGTATTGCCACGATGCAGTGAATTTCCTGCCATTACTATTGGCCGGGAATGACAGGTGATGTGCGTCGGTATGTGAAGTCATGCCCTGAGTGCCAGAGGGTGGCACCGAAACACTGGACAGCACCGGTGGTGTTGGGTGAGGTGCCCATCATGCACTCTCCTTTCGAGAGGGTAGCCATCGATATTGTGGGTCCACTTCCTAGGACTAGGAAGAGGAACATGTACATACTCACCATGGTGGATTGCTGTACAATGTGGGGTGAAGCCATACCGTTAACCAAGATTGACTTGAAACGAGTGGCGGACGCACTGATGGAGGCCTTTACTAGATTAGGCTTTCCTGATCAAATACTGACGGACAATGGGTCCCAGTTTTGTGGAAAACTTATGGAGGATGTATTTAGGGTGTTCCACTCTAACCATATTCATACCAGCCCTTACCACCCTCAAGCCAATGGACAAGTAGAGCGTTTCAACGGCACGTTGATGACAATGCTCAGGAAACTAGCGCAGGAAAAACCTGATAGGTGGGATGAATATATCCCAGCAGCACTTTTTGCCTATCAGGAAGTACCTCATGGCTCAACAGGACTACCACCTGCTACGTTGCTGTTTGGTCATCCAATCAAAGGACCGTTGGAAGCCATGTTGAGGAGTTGGACTGAAGAGGGGACGTCAGAAGAAGTGATCTCTTCTTACAGATATGTGGAGGAACTGAAAGAAAAACTTCACAAGGGATGGACTCTGGCTAATCAAAACTTGAAAAAAAGCCAGAAAAAGACATGCGGCTTACTACAATTGTAGGTCGAAAGACAGATCTCTAGAGATGGGAGACAAAGTATTTTTGCTACTCCCAACGGGAAACAACAAACTGGAGATAGGTTGGCAAGGACCATTTCCCGTGGAAAGGGTGATATCCAGAACCAACTATCAGATCCGGATAAGGGGAAAGTAGAAGATTTTCCATATCAATCTCTTGCGGAAATACGAAGAGAGACCTGGAGAAAAAGCAGCTCACCTCCTGGCAATGGCAGTTGCAGTGGAGACAGAAGTGGGAACCAACGAGGGAAGGGAATATCCCCTGGTACACCAGGAAATCTACAAGGATGTACAGGTGAACCCTGATCTGACTTCCCAGGAGAGGGAAAAGATAACCCAGGTTCTCAAGTCTCATAAGGAGATACTGACTGATAAACCAGGACGAACGAGGTTGGTGGAGTTCGAGATGACTTTGACCACTCAAGAGCCTGTTCGCCAAAAGGTTTACCCAGTGCCATTCTCTAAAGAAAAGGCCCTGGAGGAGGAAATACAGAAACTGTTGGAGGATGACGTGATTGCACCTTCCACATCCCCATACAATGCGGGGGTAGTTTTGTTATGAAAACCAAGTGGAGAACACCGGTTGTGTATAGACTACCGACTTCTGAACAGCCATACACAATTTCAGGTGGAACCTTTGCCGAATCCAACTCAGTTATTCGCGAGGCTCCATAAGGCAAGGTATTTCTCAAAGGTGGATCTGAGTCGCGGGTATGATCAGATTCCGGTCAAACCAGAGGTTCGACCCCTACTGGCCTTCAGTACCCCCAGTGGACATTATGAATTCAAGGTCATGCCCTTTGGACTCAGCAATGCACCTAGTGTGTTTACTCGCATGATGAGGACTTTACTAGATCCTTTAAAGGATCCGTCCATCATCTCATTCATGGATGATATTCTGATTTCCAGTGACAGTTTGGATGACCATTTACAATCCTTGAAAAGTGTTTTCAATAGGCTCAAGGAAGCAGGGCTTACAGCTCGCCCAACCAAGTGCATGATCGGTTACCAGACTCTGGAATTTCTAGGTCACACCATCACTCCAGGATACATTGTCCCAGGGGAAAAGAACCTAGAGAAAATGAGAAAATCAGAGCTGCTCCAAGGCCAAAAACGAAGAAGGATGTGCGATCTTTTCTCTCGTTGTGTGAGTTTTACCATAAATTTATCCCACATTTCACTGAACTGGGAGCTCCATTAACAGAAACCTTGAAAAAGGGATTCCCAGACCAAATAGTTTGGACACCAGAATGTGAGAGTGCCTACAGTCAGTTGAAGGAGGCCTTGGTCAGCAAACCTGTGTTACAGCTCCCGGACCTTTCCAAACCATTTGTGTTGAGAACGGATGCAAGTGGGATTGGGATTGGGGCAGCTTTGTTACAGGAAGGAAAAGACGATGCTTCAGTTTTGAAACCAGTGGCATGCGCAAGCAAGAAACTTCTCCCGGCTGAGAGGAATTATTCGACCGTTGAGAGAGAGTGTTTGGCTCTCGTATGGGCCGTACAAAAATTCCAGCCTTATTTGTATGGAGTTCAGTTTTGAGTTCAGTCGGATCATCAACCTTTAATATTCCTGGCCACTTCTCAGAAGCTCAACGCCCGTTTGATGCGGTGGTCATTGCTACTTCAGCCATACCAATTTACAGTGGAGTATATACCTGGGAAGGAAAATGTTGGAGCTGATTTCCTGTCTAGACATCCAGCTCCTGAATGTCTAGGAATAGGTCATCTGGATTGAACCTCCAAGAAGAAAGAGTTGTTGCGGACTACTCTCTTAGGAGGGGGCCTATGTCACAGGATAAATTAACTTGTCAGTCGATCGATGACAACCAGGCCTGACATTATTTTGCTAACACAATTGACTCTTTTATGGTGAACAAACTGAGGGAAAATTGTCAGTACAGATTCTCGGCACCTGGTCAACAGTGTGTATGAGATCAAAGGGAGTCACGTCAAGTTGTCTACACACAGTCGACAGTTTGATGACAGGATGTTGTTCAAGAGGTGTGTACTGACGACAATTGTCTACAAAACGGAAGTTGGCCATTGCAAGTGATAGACAGAATGCCTGCTAGAGGTCAGAAGGATTCTGTAATGGGAGAAAGGTCTCTGGCTCACAGACAACCCGGATATTTGTTGGATGAGACAAAGAACTCTCCAGATGAAAAGGAAACTTGACAGCTAATTGACTCTGGTTAGTCTGGAAACAGGAGGACAAAGCCAGATTCTGGACTGATTGGCGTCTGGACTTTCTGGTGACTCACTCAAGCAACCATATAAAACCCAGTGAGGTAAACAGGTGGATGGAGTCGAGGAAAACATTCTGAAGTGTTAGAATTGGGGATAATTTAGCGATGAGTTGTGTTATATTAGAGGGACTAGCCTATCTTAGTAGTGATAGTTATCCACGGACATAGATCCAATCGGATTGCCTAGTTTCTCGAGTAACAACAGGAATAGACATATGGTAGGCAATTAATTAATTTCATGGCTAAAGTGTCTAAAACATCCCCTGTCCTGCCTGAAGTACTTTCATGACTAAAGTGTCTAAAACGTCGCCTGTCCATCTTTGTGCTGCTCAACCCCTGCCTTTCCTCACAGGAACACTGCCTTCCATGGCTGCTCTGTCCATACCACTGAGACATTAAAGGGTTTATAAGGGTTCAAAAGAGTTTAAAAGAGTTTAAAAGCTTTAAAAGGGTTTTAAAAGGTTTAAAAGTATTTAAAAGGGTTCAAAGGGTTTAAGAGGGTTCAAAAGGGTTTAAAAAGTTTAAAAGGGTTTAAAAGGTTTAAAAGTTTAAAAGGGTCTAAAAAGGTTTAAAAGGGTTCAAAAGGGTTTAGAAGGCAAGAGGATTGACTGTGTTGCACCAGGTTTTATCCCACATGCTCAGCCTCTTTCTGCAGGGTGTCCTGTTGAAGGCATTGTACAATGCATGAACTCTGTAGCTCCAGCAACGACTTTGAGAAAATTGCACTTGTGAACCGAATGACTTGACACAGAATCGAAACCATAACCTTCGGAATGCAAGGCAGGCAGTGTAACCACTTCACCATAGAGACTCCCACCACTGAGACATTTAATATGGCTGAAGTATTTCAATTTCTGTGGTGTGCTGATGTTTATGAGCCAGGTTTCTTAGATGCTGAGATCTGGTAGAATGTCAGTATGTTTCGTTCTCATGGTTCATGCTACTCTAAGACAGTTTTTGTAACATTTAAATTCAAGTCTTGATTTTCTGCTTCAGTGATTGTAAAATTGTCTATGATTTGCAGTCATAAATTGTCACTTATACTACATCTATCAGAAATAATATAAACAGCTGAACTCTGTATGTTAACTGCATATCCTCTACAGAATGTCATAATCAACCCCAGCATATTTTGTTCGTGATTTACTATAAAATGTTTACGTTCAGTAGTTTGCCGTTGCTTCCTGCATGACTGACTCTCAAACTATCAAAATCAACACAAGCTTGTCTGCTTACACATCATCTGTGGCTGATTGTGAACTTTCGACTTGGTATGTTGGGGAATTGTAAAATATGTTCACCGCCCCTAAACAACAGCGCTGGTCCTTATGAAGATGATCAATTGAATGTAAATGACTACCTGGCACAAAGACATTCACATCTAGGTGGTTACTTCTTTTAACTAGCGAGTCTAAGTTGATAACATCATGAACATGATCAGACAAAGGTTCAAAACCTGTGTTCATCATCCGCTAAGAGAACAAACAAACAATTTTCAAAGGTTCATAAATTGGACACAGGCTCATCTTACACTCAGCCCTTCCAATCCCTCATCATTCACACACCAATTGTCTATTATGATTGATTTATTAATTGATTTAGGAATCAACATCACAGCATTCGGGGCATTCCTATAAGTGCTCCATCCCCATCCTCAGCAGCCAGCGAAGAGTTCCAACACCAATAGTACCAGTAGTAATCTGATTATATGTCCGTCTTGCCTTTCCTCTGAGCGTCGAGCGTCGGCCAGATCCCCTCATCACTCCTCGCTGTCTCATTCTTGCCAGACCATGGTGATCCATTTGCTCCTCTGAGGTGTACACGTGCTCCCACAAGGCTGCAACCACATCTGCCTTGTCATGCATCAATACTCCACCAAGCTTTGCAGAGCCAGCCAATCTGTCTGCCTGTTCATTCCCCAGCACACCGGCTTGTCCTGGAGAAAAGATCCAGACGATGCTTGCCACCTGTGACCTCCGAAGCGAAGCAAGCCACTCTGCCCGAAGCTTGCCTGTCCTCACCTTCCTCAGCATGTTTTCTGAGTCAGTTATAATCACAATGTGTGTGTGTATCATATTCTCCATCCAGTGGAAAGCTGCACTGACCACCTCCACCTCCATTATTAATGTCTATTATGAATGTTTCATGTAAATGTCTATTATGAATGTTGCATTTACATATTTAAAACAAAGAACCATAAAAGAGAGGGAAAGATTGGCCACCTATTCCTCTGTGCATCCAGGTGAACAAAATGTGATTGTCCCGTCACATCACTGACATATGGCAGGCTCTCGCTATGGATCTTGAGCCTATGAGATCACTATCAACATCCGGCCAGAGAAATCTGATCAAAAATGAGGATAGGCAGAGAAATAAAAACAGGTCTAACCTTTCCAGACAAATGTACAATGTCCGTAAAGTCCCCTTCATACAGTGTGTTGTCATCAGATATCATCAGCCCAAAACCCTGAGGACAGAAATTGAGGCCAAATGACTTACTAGTCAGTTAATTATCTATGATTCACTTCAGTGAAACTATCACAAAAAATAAAACTTATCTTGCACATTTGTAATCGGTCTCAAATAATGTAAATTTATCTTGTGCATTTTTAATATGTCACTCACACAAATGTAAACTTATTTTGTGCATTTTTGTCACAAAAATATATAAACTTATTATGTACATGTTTAATCAGTCAAAACAATTAAAACTTATCTTGTGCATGTTTAATCTGTAACAAATAATGTAAACTAATTTGTACATTT
This sequence comes from Cepaea nemoralis, assembly GCA_014155875.1. Classification (NCBI taxonomy): domain Eukaryota; kingdom Metazoa; phylum Mollusca; class Gastropoda; order Stylommatophora; family Helicidae; genus Cepaea; species Cepaea nemoralis. The sequence goes on along the minus strand of JACEFZ010004774.1, from coordinate 178,269 downwards.
TTAATCTGTCACCAAAACAAATTTAAACATGTACATTTTTCAATCAGTTACAAGACATGTAAACTTATATTGTGCATTTTTAATGTCACAAAAAATGAAGACTTACCTTGTGAAGTTTTAATCTGTCACAAAAAATGTAAACTTATGCATATGTTTAATCTGTCACTAGAGATGTCACATTTAACACACAATTGGTAGACTGATCCCAAAGGTAAGGTTTTATTAAATGCGTCTGTGACAAAGTGAAAAAGCCACCTGCCTGAAAGTTGTGAGTTGAAGACAGCTCGACACAGCAAGGTACAAGAGGAACAAAATGAGATGAGATGAGGTGACATGGGGAGATGATGAGATGATGAGATGAGACAAGATGAGTTAGGAAGACAATGGGAGAGACTTACCACCAGCTTACTCTGGACAAAGTTCCCTTCGAAGTACAAGCCATCCAGGGTAACTAGCACGCCACTTCCCTGCCGATGATCATGGACCCACATACCCATATACTTCTCACCTGCAATAGACAATATGTTTTCAGGGCCCAGGTTTTCATCATTTAGTCTACACAAACAAACAGGATTAATGTAGACAAGTAACAATTTTAGGCTGGGCTTACATGACTCCGGGGCTGGCAGACAAGTGTGCTATAAGACAGAGCACTGCAAGTTCCATCAGAGCCAAACAGGAAGGAAAATATAACCCTACCAGTGCACCGCAAGTCCCATATAATTCCTTGAGCCCTTTGAGTCATGCTAATAGTGTGAAAGAACAGATACATCATCATTGCCTGGAGAGAATGGTGTGACAGGAAATAATGATAGGATCTGATCAACACTCGGTTCTTAGAGGAAAGGCCAGACGGACACATAATCGGACTGCAACTGGTACCATTAATATTGGAACTCTTTCCTGGTTGTAGAAGATGAGGACAGACAGTGTATGTGAATGTCCTGTGTGCTGTGATGTCAGTTCTTGAGGCAAATCAACTTATTTATATATGTCAGTTCTTGATGCAAATCAACTTATTTATATATGTCAGTTCTTGAGGCAATTCAACTTATTTATATATGTCAGATATTGATGCAAATCAATTTATTTGTATATGTCAGTTCTTGACACGAATCAATTTATTTGTATATGTAAACAATCTCTTGAACATGAGCTGTTCAGTACCTTTGAGAATATCATCCTGAACACCGTAGCCTTCTCGAAGATTGTTCAACCATTCCCCGATGTAGACAGACGCATACGTGGACTTGTAATGACCAGACTGGTACATGCCATGACCGACCCTGTGCCCATCTTGGAAGTAGCCTTCGTACAAGTCTCCATTTGCATAACTGGCAATACAGAACGTTCACGTATTAATAAGGGTCAGTGTATTCCCAAGATACACTGGACACCTTTATTAATTATGGTCCTACTATGACAGGTTGGCTTCAACATGCACTAAATGTAACTTATCTTATGATAGGTTGGCTTCAACATGCACTAACTAACTTAACTTATGATAGGTTGGTTTCAAAATACACCAATTATAAAGTAACTTATGATAGGTTGGTTTCAGCACTCACTAACTGTAACCTAACTTATGATAGGTTGGCTTCAACATGCTCTAATTATAACCTAACTTATGATAGGCTAGCTTAAGTCTTTACACATATGACACACATTGGCAATGTATGTACAGTTGCCAAAATGAAGATGTTCACACATAGCACTGTTTACCACAATGTAGATAATGCCCATAAATGATTCTTTCCATGAACACAAAATACCAATGCAGACATTTGTAATACGTCATTATGCTCATATATGACACAATAGGGAGTCTCTGCGGCAAAGTGGTTAAGCCATCTACCTCATGCTCTGAAGGCCGTGGGTGTGATTCTGGGCTACCCCGTTCAGTTCACAAGTGCAGTTTTCTCAGAGACTCCTGGGGGTCATCGCTGGAGCTATGAGTTCATGCTTTGTGTGACGCTTTCAGCAGGGCGCCCTGTGGAAAGAGACAGTGCTATATGGGATAACACCTGGTGCAATGAAGTCAATCCTCTCACCTTCTGAACCCTCTTTTTTATGACACAATAGCTACATACACACATAGTTCAAAGAAAACAACTTCATAAGACAAAATAACGACATACGGGACAGTTCCCAGAAAACAACTTCTACGTAAGACAAAATAAAAATATACCAGACTGTTCCCAGAAAACATAACTTCTACGGAAGATAAAATAACGACATACTGGACAGTTCCCAGAAAGCATAACTTCTATGTAAGACAAAATAACATACTGGACAGTTGCCAGAAAATATAACTTCTATGTAAGACAAATAACGACAGTTCCCAGAAAACATAACTGTCACCGCCTCACGGGATCCACATTATCCGGTAACCCAACATGAGTAATAGATATTAGCCAAGGGCTACAACTCCCGCCCAAGGGAAAGAAGTAAGACCCTCGAAGGCCAGAGTAATCCAGAACCTTCTCGAAGGACTGGTCAGTGAGCCCACTGTCCCGTGGACACTGATGTGGCCCGCCTATTGCGGGGTCCACGAGGAACTCGAACAGAGTTACCACCCGTGTCGGATTGCGACACGTGTGAAACCGGCAGAGGACAGACGGACCATCGGAGAGGCAACAGGGCCTGCCTTAGAGGGACTCAATAGTTTAGACCCATGTGTATTTGGGGTTCATAGACATATGCTAGATAGTTTGCTTAGAATGTTTGTGATAACTATGTGTGATGATGTTAAATCTCTGTGATATGCAACTCAGCGCGGGCTTGTTAACCCACTGCGCCAACGCACTGTATATTGAACTACAATAAATGTTAGATATTATATTTAACGGAGTTATTGTTGCCTGTGTGAACCCGAGCTCAGATACCTAGACATGAGCTAGACGCTGACAGGCTTTTTGGGGGCTATTCTCCGGTTTTGGCATAAGCTTTAAGTCTACACGGCTATTTATTGCCAAGTAAAACAGTAAATTAATGATATCAAATTGATTTCTGTACAACAAATTGATAACTGTACAAGTTTAACATATTTGCATCTATCTAGCGATAAAGTAGTATTAATATGAGTCCCTCTGCAGTTAGTCTCTCAATGATGTGAATACTATAAACTATTTTGACATGACTGTGACATTTTTTGACTGTTACTAATGTTTTCTCATTCTACGAGCAGATTGTTCCGCGAATAGTGGTGCGTGCAACCTATGTAACCTTTCCAACAGTGGCGAGAGTACAAGACAACATCCGCAAGTTCTGGGAATATAAGATAAGTTTCATATCATGCCCATTGCAACCCTAAGCGGTACTTCTCACCATCCATCTATGTAACATTTTTGCTTGCATTGTTTTGTATGTATATTCATGACCTTGTAACCAACATAACTTTGCATTTGTATTTGCGCATGTAATAACTAAAGGAGATAACTAAATTTTCTACTCCCCAACATTTTTCTAAGGGATTTAACTTCAGTAAAATTACCAACAAGTAAAAGACAAGATGTCTACGTTAGATAAATGTATTGAGCAAGGTATTAAATTAGGTTATAAAGAAGAGAAACTGTCAGAATGGGCACAGAAGACGCACGCAGAGAACATTGCCCGTGAATAAAGAGCGATAGAACGAGAAGAAAAGAAGATACAGATGCAAATGCAGGCAGAAGAGAAAAGGATGCAGATGCAACTGCAGGCTCAAGAGAAACAAATGGAGCTTGAGGCGGCGGCCAAATTAGCCCAATTGAATGCCGATACACAAATAAAACTAAAGCAGATGGAAATAGATTCCAACGTAGAAATATCTGTGAATAAACTAAGAAGCAAAGAGGAGGAACAAAAATATAACAAGTATAAAGGCCTCGTGAAGGCATTCTGCTCAGGAGATTCCATCAGTGCATACCTGGAAAATTTTGAGTGTTTAATGTCCTACCATAAGATCATAAAATCAGATTGGGCATTTATTTTAATGAGAAACTTAGCTCTGGAACCTTTAAAAGTAATAGAGACAGTGCCACAGGAAATGAGAAAAGATTATGATTATTTAAAGCAGCGCATTCTCCAACATTTCTCATTAGATACTGCAGGTTACCAACAACAGTTCGCCAAATTATCCCCACAACCAAACCAAACCTTTATAGACTATGTCTCTACAGTTCAGGATGTGTGTACAAAGTGGATTAACTCAGCTAAAACTAACAACAGCCATGACAAACTAAAAGAGCTCATTATTATTGACAAAATAGTTAGTACAATCCCCACACCTTTTGCTAAATTTTTGAAACAAATGGACTGTAGAAGTATTCAAGATGTAGAGACAAAGGGAAATGCATTTTTCATAGCGAACAGAGATATTTTCCAATTAAACCTAAGTCAGAACGAAACAGCAGCAGCTATGAACACTAGATACTCTAAACCAACGGAAAGTAAGTTTAAACCACGCTCGAATGTCAGGAAGCCAGTTAAATGCCAATATTGTAGGTTTGACTCACGAAGAATACGCGATGTGCGATAAATCGCCCAACTATCCACACCACCTCAAAATGATCGTGGAGAAGCAGAAGAATAAGCGAAATGCTTACCAGAGAGCGGTCAAATGCTATTTTTGCAGTAGCTTTGGGCACTACAGTCGCTTTTGTGAGGGCCGAAAGATATTAAAACAGGCCAATGCTGCACTAGTTGAAACGTCATCAGACGAAGATATTGAATCACTGAATGATTGTGACAATCAAAACGAAAATTTGAGTGAGCTAGGAAATGCTGTGCAAATTATTGACACCATTACAGACAGTAAGTGTAACACCTGTACGAAGTTCCAACTTGACACAACATTACTATGTGGCCACACTATCCCTATTTCGAATGAAACAGCCAACGCTGCCTTGTCATCTACAGGCAAGCTAAATTTCTCAACAGGGTTTGTAAATAACAAAAAGTGCACATTAATTCGGGATTCCGGCGCAACGCTCTGTGGGATTAAGAAAACATTAATAAACGAGAAAGACTATACAGACAAACACGTGACTTGTCGCACATTCTCAGGCACTATAGAGAAATACCCCCTTGCTCTTGTCAAAATTCGAACTCCGTTCATATCAGGACTAGTATTGTGTGCTGTCCTAGAAAATCCTGTCGCTGATATTATACTTGGGAACCTGCCCAACATACGACCTTGCTCTGAAAAGGAAATCAGAGATTGGGAGCATAGAAACGGTATCCACCACCCAAACAGCGATTCTAAAGAGAAACACCATTCATGCTTGTCTCAATCTGCCAAAAGACCAAGGGAGACAACCAATGAAGTAATTCAGAAAGAATTCACCGAGGTGTACAATGCAGGGGCGGTCGAATCTGTCAGTGATACGACCAAATTAAAACCTCGAATTGAGGATGCTACCGATCTACCAAGTACCAAGCCTGTAGATGTGCAACAACACACACAACACACGAATGCAATAACACGACAGACAACCCACAAAACCAACACCGACCAACTGCAGGAGTCACTAGAAATTGTATCACCAAACACTACCAGCACTAATTTTGGAGATGAACAGAAAGCAGATCCTACACTTTCACCATATTTTAAGTTAGTAGGACTTAAACCAAAATTAACTAAGAACGCATCGTGGACATTTAGGCTACAGAACAATGTATTAACTAGAGTATACACAACAAATCAGACCACGATACAGCAAGTAGTGTTACCACAAGCACATCGAGAGAAAGTACTAAAGATAGCCCATGACTCACCTTTCGGAGGTCATATGGGGTACGAAAAGACTAGGGCTAGGGTCCTGACCCAGTTTTATTGGCCAAAATTTTGCCAAGACATAAAAACCTTTTGTAGATCATGTGATATATGTCAGAAACTGGTGAAAAAGGGGAAAAACCCTACGGCAGAAGTCCAATCAACCACAACTGCCTCGAGGCCATTCCAAATCGTGGCAGTTGACCTAGTAGGTCCGTTGAATCACATTTCAAGTAAAGGGAATAGATATATTTTCACTCTTATTGATGTATGTACGAGATGGCCAGAAATGATTCCATTAAAATCTGTCTCCTCTAAGGATGTGACGGACGTATTATTAAATATTTTCTCCCGTTTTGGCTTCCCGGAGAAAATAATTTCAGATAGAGGAACCCAGTTCATATCGAATGCCACTCAATCGGTAACTAAGTTACTAGGCATAAAGCAATGTTTCACCAGTCCCTATCGACCGGCCGCAAATGGTATCTGCGAGGAGGAACTAAACGGGGACTTGAAACATATGCTATCTAAAGTGACAGCTGAAAATCCAGCCGATTGGGATATACTTCTCCCAACGGTGCTGTTTGCATATAGAGAAGTCCCGCAATCAAGCACAGGGTTCTCTCCCTTCGAATTGATATATGGAGCGAACCCAAGAGGACCTCTCACTATTTACAAAGATATTATATCACAACCTGTAAATATCCAACTACCCATTTCTACCTATGATTTAGTCACTGACACCAGAGACAAAATCATACGTTCCTGTATACTGGCCAGAACATCACTACAGGAGAAAGGTTTTAGGTACAGGCAGTACGCCAACAGAGGTGCAAAAACAATTGTATTAAATCCAGGTCAGGATATTTTACTACTGCTACCTGACAAGAGAGATTTACTATCAACCTCTTGGCAGGGACCTTTTAAAATTGTTAGAAGAATTTCGGAAGTTGATTACGAAATTTCTTTGAATGGAAAGTTGAAAATATTCCATGTAAATATGTTGAAACCATACTATGCTAGACAGAACAGTGACACGAGTGAGCAGACGCAGCTAACTGATGACAGAAACGAAACGACAATTACCCAACTGAATGACACCTCGACAAACGAAGCATCGTTAACGACGCACTCTTACGACGACAAAGACGACGAAGACATATGTACATTACCGACAATATGTTATAACGACAACAACAACCAATGTGACGACATATTGACAACTATTGATCTCGACGACGACGACAATGACATTGAGGACAATTTACAAACAGTAGCATCTGTGATAAATCAGACAGACGTAGACAATACTGAAATCCCAGTACCGATTATGACTGACGACGGTAGTATAAATGACATACAAATCTCTGACACTTTGACACAACAGCAGCGACAAGACATTTTGACTCTCCTTGACGAGTATAAATCTATCTTCTCTAACAAACCTGGACGCACTGACAAAATAACACATTCAATTGTGCTGACAGATCTGACACCGGTCAAATGTAGACCATATTCTATTCCTCTACATTATAGAGCAAATTTAGACAAAGAAATTTTGGATTTAGAGAAAAATAGAATAATTCAGAAATCTATGTCTCAATATTCTTCACCGATTGTCCTGGTGAAAAAGAAGGACCAGACAATCCGTTTGTGCATCGACTATAGAGTATTAAATACAAGAACCACAACAGATGCAGAGCCAATGAACAGTTGTGAAGATCTCATTTTGAATATGTCTCAATCATCCTTATTTTCGAAGATTGATTTAGCGAAAGGTTATTGGCAAGTGCCACTACACCCTGCTTCTAGACATATAACAGCATTCGCAACACCTCTCGGTTTGTACGAATGGCGATATCTTCCATTTGGTCTCAAGAACGCGCCCGCCACATTTGTTAGATTAACTAGATTGCTATTACACGGAATTAAAGATGTCCAAGCTTATATTGATGATATATGCATCCATTCTTCTAATATGACTTCTCACTTACTTACACTCAAACAAGTCTTCAACCAAATCTTTCTTTTTGGACTTACTATCAAACCTTCCAAGGTTGAAATAGGCTATAAACAAATAGACTTCCTTGGTCATAGAATTTCTGAAGGCAAACTGTTGACAGATGATAAAATTGTTTCAAAGATTCTTAATCTAGAAGTTCCTACCACAAAGAAACAAATTAGAAGTTTACTAGGTCTTATAAACTATTATTCTAAATTTATACCAAATTGGGCAGAACTTACATCAGTCTTTTCTAATATGTTAACTAAAGATCATCCATCAAAAATTTGTAAAAGTACTCGCTTAGAGGATGCAATAAGCAGATTGAAACGTATTTTTTCTAATCCACCAGTCTTACGATTACCCAACATAAATTTACCCTTTATTTTGACCACAGATTCGAGTGCTATCGCAATAGGAGGATGTTTAATGCAAGAAGTGGATGGAGTGAGACACCCAATTCTCTACGTAAGCCGTAAGCTGAAGAAGGCAGAGATCCGGTATTCTACGGTGGAATTGGAGGCATTAAGTCTATTATTTTGTGTGTTAAGATTATCTAAGTTCCTCTTAGGTGCCCACTTCGTTGTACTCACTGATAATTCGCCATTGTTGGTGCTGAAGCAAGGTGCTCCGAAAAACCATCGTTTACAAAGATGGTGTCTTCTTCTTCAAGATTTCGACTTCGAAATCCGCCATATCAGAGGCACTGACAACATTATTGCTGATATTTTATCACGGCAAACGAATGCGCCAGCAGAATAACATTTGGCACATCGACCATTCGCCATACTAGAAACTGTGATATTTTAGTCTGTATCATATAACAGTGTAACTCTACACCTGCTAGAGTACTTTCATTTAGAAGTAATAACACCTCAGTGAATAGGTTACTTATGACACCCACGAACATGAAACTTTAAGAGCTATACTTTAAGAGCTATACTTTAAGAGCTATACTACCAATTGCCCAAGCTCTAGAACGATCCGAGCGAGAGACATTAACTGTGTAATGATTTCAACCAGTGAACTGACTCTGAAAACTGTAAGAACACTTTATACGCGACATTGAGAACAGTCCATACTTGCTGTTGCTACGAGACTTTGCAAACAGCCGAAACAGAACTACGTCGACTACAACACTCAAGAGACAGCCATACTAACTTTTAACATTCATGGCACGACACGCTAACAACAGGAGGACAACGCGCACATCATCGTTGGATTTAGTTACTTAGTTAATTAATTAATTTAGTATTAAATATGTATTATATTTGCATTGAATTATGTATATAAAATGTGTTAACCTGTAATTTGTACATATTCTACCATAATATTACAGGTGGTTCCATTCATAGGCTAAAGAACCTTCCTATGCAATTGTCTCTGTGTAAATTATAACCCATTTTTGAGTCATCGTACAAAAAGTACGTATTATCTTAAAGGGCAAATATCGCCTATTCCATTTTTTCTAAGGGCAATAACACTTACCTCAACTTTAATTATATATTTTAACCAAATATTATTTTGAGTGAAAGGTGAGTAAATGACAGCATGAATGAATTAAATGAGAGAGCGATATACTGAGCGGTCAAATTGTACGCAAAACGTATTTATTTTAATTTGTCTGCGTCTTTCATGTAAATTGTATGACTTGTCTAAATTGTTGATACATGTTTAGTAGTTAGTTTAATACTCTTAGTTTAGGAGTTAGGATACTACATCTAAGCACCACTGCTTGGAATGCCTGATCATGCATTACACACATTGGAGTAATTCATGATTAAGGATATCCCAACTCGTGACGCTTGGAAATAAGCCACACATTCAGCACACACTTTACACAAAACTCAAAACTGAACACTATCAATTTAAAATGCAGTCACTTGATTAGAAGCAGCAACTTATTAGTCAACACACTAACAAGCCAACAGGGACACATGTAGTCTGATGGGGTAAAATAACAACGTAACTACATATTTAGCATTATACAACATACGAGAGTAAAAGTGTATTGAAATGCACACACAGATCAAGATTTGAAGGTGTACTTAATTAGCCAGGACTTTGGTCTTGTTAATCCTCTTTAATACAGAGGTTAATTGTCTTGGTATCAGTAGGATACTATGAGAAGGACGGGTTGTAGACACAACTAGTAAACGTCACGTAACTTCGGTCAGATAAGCATTTTTAAGGACACAGGAGAGAGAGTGATCTCTTCACCAAATCAGAGAAGTGGTGTATGGGAGAATACATGAGTTTTGATGCCAGTATGTAGGTTACCAAGTTACTGTCCACCAAACTACAAACACCGACTTTATGTGATTCTGTGACAGAATTAGAGCAGAACTAATTACCCTATAACAACCCATCAAATCAGGGGAGAGGGGGGACTCCTGTCACAGCCTCACAGGATCCACATTATCCGGTAACCCAACATGAGTAATAGATATTAGCCAAGGGCTACAACTCCCGCCCAAGGGAAAGAAGTAAGACCCTCGAAGGCCAGAGTAATCCAGAACCTTCTCGAAGGACTGGTCAGTGAGCCCACTGTCCCGTGGACACTGATGTGGCCCGCCTATTGCGGGGTCCACGAGGAACTCGAACAGAGTTACCACCCGTGTCGGATTGCGACACGTGTGAAACCGGCAGAGGACAGACGGACCATCGGAGAGGCAACAGGGCCTGCCTTAGAGGGACTCAATAGATTAGACCCATGTGTATTTGGGGTTCATAGACATATGCTAGATAGTTTGCTTAGAATGTTTGTGATAACTATGTGTGATGATGTTAAATCTCTGTGATATGCAACTCAGCGCGGGCTTGTTAACCCACTGCGCCAACGCACTGTATATTGAACTACAATAAATGTTAGATATTATATTTAACGGAGTTATTGTTGCCTGTGTGAACCCGAGCTCAGATACCTAGACATGAGCTAGACGCTGACAATAACTTCTATGTAAGACAAAATAACATACTGGACAGTTGCCAGAAAATATAACTTCTATGTAAGACAAAATAATAACATACTGGACAGTTGCCAGAAAATATAACTTCTATGTAAGACAAATAACGACAATTGCCAGAAAACATAACTTCTATGTAAGACAAAATAACATACTGGACAGTTGCCAGAAAATATAACTTCTATAAAAGACAAATAACGACAATTCCCAGAAAACATAACTTCTATGTAAGACAAAATAACAACATACTGGACAGTTGCCAGAAAATATAACTTCTATGTAAGACAAATAACGACAATTCCCAGAAAATATAACTTCTATGTAAGACAAATAACGACAGTTCCCAGAAAACACAACTTCTATGTAAGACAAATAACGACATACTGGACAGTTCCCAGAAAACATAACTTCTATGTAGGACAAAATAACATACTGGACAGTTGCCAGAAAATATAACTTCTATGTAAGACAAATAACGACAATTCCCAGAAAACATAACTTCTATGTAAGACAAAATAATAACATACTGGACAGTTGCAGAAAATATAACTTCTATGTAAGACAAATAACGACAATTCCCAGAAAACATAACTTCTATGATGTAAGACAAAATAACGACATACTGGACAGTTGCCAGAAAATATAACTTCTATGTAAGACAAAATAACGACAGTTCCCAGAAAACATAACTTCTATGATGTAAGACAAAATAACAACATACTGGACAGTTGCCAGAAAATATAACTTCTATGTAAGACAAAATAACGACAGTTCCCAGAAAACATAACTTCTATGATGTAAGACAAAATAATGACATACTGGATAGTTGCCAGAAAATATAACTTCTATGTAAGACAAAATAACAACATACTGGACAGTTGCCAGAAAATATAACTTCTATGTAAGACAAATAATGACAGTTCCCAGAAAACATAACTTCTATGATGTAAGCCAAAATAACAACATACTGGACAGTTGCCAGAAAATATAACTTCTATGCAAGACAAAATAACGACAGTTCCCAGAAAACATAACTTCTATGATGTAAGACAAAATAATGACATACTGGATAGTTGCCAGAAAAATATAACTTCTATGTAAGACAAAATAACAACATACTGGACAGTTGCCAGAAAATATAACTTCTATGTAAGACAAATAACAACATACTGGACAGTTCCAGAAAATATAACTTCTATGTAAGACAAATAACGACAGTTCCCAGAAAACATAACTTCTATGTAAGACAAATAACGACAGTTCCCAGAAAACATAACTTCGATGTAAGACAAAATAACAACATACTGGACAGTTGCCAGTCCACAGAGCTTTCCTTCCCTCCAGGTTCCTGTCTGGACTTCCTTCCCTTTATTCCTCACAAGGGTGTATGTGCCAGACCTGGAATCAACATACACACAGAATAATCACATTTTCAAATTCCACATCTGATATACTGACTTTTTAAATTATTTATGATTTACTGAATGGCTGGCTGGTTGGTAGTTTGGTTGTTGATTGAATGACCGACTGATTGATTGACTGAATTATTAACTGAGTGATAAAATAAGATTGACTGATCAATTAATTAATTGGTCGACTGACTTATTGACAGATTATTTACATTTTTAATTGACTGACTAATTGACATTAAATAACAGATTAACAGAGCATTTGACTGACTGACTGATTTGTTAATTGATTGGTTGGACTCTTCGCTGGTTGTTGAAGATGGGGTTGGTGTGCATATGGGAATGCTCTGAGTGTTGCCATGTAATTTCTTGACTCAACCCATGCCTGCATAGATATTTAAGGTGGTAATCTGCCACACATTTGATCACAATGGCATATGGAATATATAGAATACAACTTACCTGGCACAATGATACAATTAACTAAACATATATTTTCCCACATGTTTGATGAATGTGTTTTAGACACACACAACATCCAGTTTTCAGCCTCCATCAAACATCAGCAGACGTGCAGCCAATGGCACCAAACTCCTCCAGTCCCCTCTATCGTGTCTTCACCTTAGAGTGGTAGAAAGATTTGTGTGGTCCAATGACCACAAGAGGTATTCCAACAGTAGCGCAACCACACATGACAACAGGTCATGGGATAGGAGCTAGACAACGAGAGACACAAACCTGCTGCCTTGTATTTAGACTGAGGGCAGTCAATGGCTAAGGAAAACAAACCTGAGAAATGCTTGATGAAATCAGATGTAGTGAGCCACAGACTTGATGGAATAATACAACTCAATTCACTTTATGCAATGATAAACTCCTCCACAAAACTGACTGACTACGCCAACAGTATAAACTACACAAGTTTACCACAACAGCATCACCATGTAGCTGGCCTGCAGAAAGTCAGTCTCATCACAGCTTCCCAAGAAGGTTTCTCAAGCCTTTACCGGCTCTCTTGCATTTTCAAAGCCAAGGTGTCGTCAATGTCCTACACTTCTCTTTGTGCCAGCTGACTCCTGCCTTCTCTTCCTGGAACCATGCTTTGCATCACTGTTCTTTCCAGGCTACTTGGCCTTTATAGGTCATAGTACAAGGGGCTTCACATGAAAATCTTAAAAGTGTGATAGAAATTACAATAACCATGCCATTGTCTCATAATCTGGCAATATTGTTAAGGATGTCAAGAGTGTTAAGCACACAACATCACATTGCAGACAAACACTGTGGCATCATAAGGACAGTTTAAAGAGGGCTGCATGACTTTTGACATGCACCAAAGAGAAGCAGCGTTCTGTTCTCCACTCTTTTGATCAGTGAAGGAGTGAAACCTATAGAAATTCATCGGTAAATGAAGGTCTATTAAGGTGATGCACGCCTGTTAGTCCAGCAAGTGTAGGAGTGGAGTAAAATGTTTCAAAACTGTTCAGCCCAATGAAGAGGTACAGCAGGTGGTGCATGAGAGGCTACATTTTTTTTATAATTTTTTTCTACAGGAATCCAAGAACTTTATTAGCGCTGGAGGACTTGAATTGAACGTAGCGGTGACTATATCGAAAAATGAGACATTTATTCTTTACTTTATCAGGTTTCATTCATTTAAGTTTTTTTTTAAAGCCATCTCGTATTTCAGTGTCCATGACAGGACAGTGTTTATGAGCCAGGTTTTCTTCGATGTTCAAGTCTGGTACAACTGTCAGTATTTGTCTTTATCATGGTCCACAATATCTTCAGAATTTTTCTGTAACAAGTTCAGAAGCCTCAATTGTCTTCTTTAGTGAATGAGAAATTATCCATGACTCATATCCATGTTGCCACTGGAAAGATGGATGTTGCCACTGAAAAGATACATGTTGTCACAGGACAAGATGGATGTTGTCACTGGAAAGATGGATGGTGCCACTGGAAAAATGGATGTTGCCACTGGAAAGATGCATGTCCTCAAAAATGTTATTTAAAACTTGTTATCCCATGTTGTGCTGAAGGTTCTTAATACCGTTTAACCTCTTCATTGCTAAGACCAGTCAATGCTTGACTTCCTTAGATGGTACTTATACTAAACAAGGTATGTACAGAATATTTAATATTACCCATGCATTAGTCCTCGCTTAAAACTTCCTTCAAAGACTGATCCATCTGGCCACTTCATAACTCCACTGTAAACAGTAAAACAAAATTATATTGTGAAGAAATTAATCTAACTTCAAAAACAATTAATGAAACAAAATGTACTGTTTAAAGTATAGACAATTAAATTCACTCATATCTCATACAAGTATAAACAAAGAATTTAGTTATTCACAATTTAATTTGTGTCAAAATAAAAGTAAAAGAGAAACAGAGCAAATTAGAAGGTTTCTGGATTTCAAATGTGCGTTTTAGGCTCCGCCTACTGTATCTCTACCCACTGTATCTGAGCCCACTGTATCTATGCCAAATGTATCTGCACCCACTATCTCCGCCAACTCTTCACCCACTATCTCACGTATGTTACATTATTTACAGCCATGTATATGATTGGTTGTTTAAAACATTACCCCAGTAACATGTCTACCATTAATAACATTCCTACTTATTAAAACCGGTGCTATGGTGAAGGGGTTATGAACTAGCAACTCTGCATACCACCTTCAAAACACAGCTACGGACAATTTGGAAGCAAATCTCTTTGCGCTGGTTTTCACACAATGGTATGAGTGTGGTAATTCAGAAAGCAGTGGCAGACAACTGAATGTAAACTTGCCAAGAAAACACAAACAGCTTAAAAGTAATAGGGTTGACTGACATCCAGTAAAGGATATGCAACTAAATATTTTTTTTTATTTACTAAAACATGGTGAAATATAGAAACAGAAGGTGAATGAAACCATTATTAGGGAGCATGCAGTGACCAGAATTGCATCTGAAACCCATCATCTCAACCCCAAATCATGGATAAAATAAAGTCCACCTAACGTCAACCCTACTAAATTGACAAGATGGTTCTAATGTCCGTCAACTTAAATTCCTACTAGATGACAGGTTCAAGTGTCCATCAAACAAAAATCCAACTAAATGACAGCTCAGTTCAAGCATTCATGACATGCATTAAATGACCAAAAATCTATGGCAGCTCGGTTCAAGCATCTACAACGTGCAGTAAATGACCTAAAATTTACTAAATGACAGCTTGGTTCAAACATCCACGACGTGCAGTAAATGAAATACTGGTGATGCAAGAAAAAAAAAATGCTTTGGGAGCATGTATATCAAAACTAAGAAAGATACTGAATGGCCTCGATGTACAACACCACTGCCCCAACAAATACATTCCCCCAGGCATGTCGATGGAAAATGCCACATTGGCTGGCAAGTGGTAAAATTGTTTAGGTAGCAAATTCATTTGGTGGTCTCACTTGACCGCATGGCATGTGGGCGTCATCAAAGTCCAAAATATGTGAACTGCAACCATGTGACATCTGAAGGTGCAGCCTGGGGTGCATGGGAAGTTCAATATATAGAAGTGAGGTTAAGCAGCCATGTGCAGGATGTGTTGATTCCTTGGGTTAAAATTCCAGTATCAATGTCAAGTGTAGGCTCTGCACTTATGGAAGCCTCCTTGGATGCTGTGGAATGTCCATGGTCTGCCCCTGTCTTCCCTTGAGTACCAACCAGCATGTGTATGGCTGTTCCCAATGGACTAGTTGTGTGAACAATGAATAGAGTAACATAGATGATTGATTGCAAAACAACCTACGGAAAGCTAATAAGGTAACAATCGCCCGCAGAAGTTGGATGTATTAGACTCATCTCATCTCTCATCTGATCATGTTCCTCTTGTACCTAGCGGTGTCGAGGTGAAGTATAAACAGCGGGAAAGAGCCCGCTTATGGGCTTCATGTATTGATATTCCCATGGACTCTTATTCCTTGCGCCCATCGTTTACGTGGTCGGCCTCTTCCTCTGTTTCCCTCTGGTCTGTACATCATTTCTTGTTGTGGTATACTGTTAGTTGGAAACCTACTTGTATGGTCAAACCATTTGACTTGCTGCTTTCTAATAAAATCTAGTGCATCTGTAACCCCCACTTTCGTCCTGATTTCTTCATTTCTGATCTTATCTCTTCTTGATACATTGAATATTCTTCTCAGGAATCTCATTTCTGTTATTGTGATTTTTCTTTCCTCTTTTTCTGTCATTGTCCAGGTTTGGCATTAGTAAGATAAAGTTGGTAGGAAGATTGTGTTGTAAAGTGCTTTCTTAGTAGTTATTGATACATGTTTATTTCTTTATGTATTAGACAATTGGTGCAAATATTGCCGGTCTGCTGTAAACTGATACAATTACATCCAAAATAAAAAGAAATCAGATGGACAATGAAGTACAAGAATTAAAGCGGCAATGTACGCTGATGACCTGGTTTTGTGGAGCGCAAATGAACATGCATCAGTGGCCACCATATTGCTACAAAGAGCTGTAGATACATTTGTTGCATGGGCGGATAGATGGTGTATCAGCATAAACACTGACAAGTGCAGCACCACTCTATTTACTCTTTCTCCGAAACAAAAGGCAGGGAGCATTCAGATAAATGGAACACCCCTAAGAGAAGATAAGGAACCAACATACCTTGGTGTAACATTTGACGACAGGCTGACATGGAGAAAACACATAAAAAAGCAGTAGCAAAAGCCAGAAGGAAAATTGCCATCCTGAGAAAGTTAACTGGAACCACATGGGGAGCCAGTGGGAAAATACTTAGCAAAGTTTATCAACAGAGCATATGACCACACCTGGAATACGGGTCAACTGCATGGTGTTCGGCAGCAAAAGCCACACTACAAGAGCTGGACAAAGTGCAAAATCAAGCTCTTAGAGTCATCACAGGAGGGATGAAATCAACCCCTATAGTAGCAATGGAGAAAATGGGGAGGACACAAGCTTTAAGAGAACGCAGAGATACAAAAACACTAATACAAGCAGAAAAGTTTCTCAGCTTGCCAGGCCACCCTATGAAGAACAGATTTGAAAACTTAGCTATGGGGCAGATGAAAAGAAGTAGTTTCATCCACCAGGCCAAACAACTCTGCAGAGAAACCATCGATCTTCCCACAGTTGATATCCCCCTACAACTATTCCAGAGCGAACCCCGTGGAAAGATGAACATAGAATATCACTACAAATCCAGTCAAAAGTGAGAGGAATATTTGACAAGGAAGAACAGAACAGTGTACAGCGCAGAACAGCCACTCTCAGCTTCCTTGATGACGAATACCCACAGGACCTCTGGATCCGAGTCTACACAGATGGGTCAGCACAAAATGCTGTTCGAAATGGAGGAGCAGGAGTGTATATAGAATACCCAAATAACACTAGAGACACGGCCAGAATTCCAACAGGAAAGTACTGCCATAATTATGATGCTGAAATTGAGGCAATCAAGATAGCTACAGAGAAATTACAAAATACCAGCCATGGTACACAACCTGTGGTGATATTGACAGATGCAAAATCCGTAATAGAGGCGCTCCTGTCTGGGAAATTGCCAGTTCTGAGGACACTACTTTCTGAACTTAGCAGTCATCGTAAGATCACCATACAGTGGATACCATCCCACTGTGGAATCCCCGGAAACGACAGAACTGATCGATTGGCTAAGGAAGGAGCACAAGAAGAACAACCAGATGTGCCTATTACATACCACCAAAAGAAAAGAATGATCAAATCAGTCAGAAGGCCACCAAACCTTACTCAAGACGACTACCACGTTATGGACAGACCAGAACAGGTCATTCTTCTGCGCCTCAGAACAGGACACAATAGATTACGCAACCACATGTATACAAAATTCAAGATTGGTGACTCAGCCATGTGCACATGTGGTTTGGCGTCGCAGACAGCAGAGCACATACTCCAGGATTGCCCAAACTACAACATATCCAGGCGAACCTTCTGGCCTAGAGAGACAACAGTGGAAGATAAACTCTATGGACCGCTGAATGAACTAAAAAAGACTGTTAGATTCATACAAGAGACAACATTGCAGTTATAAACATAATTTAGGCGAACAAAAGAAGAAGAAGAAGTACAAGAACACATCAAAACATACATGTCAAAAGTCGCAAGTTATATTACAAGTTATATTAAAAAGTCACATATGAACAAGCATTCCATGAGACATATAAAGTCACATACAAATGACATAAAAACATACGTTCCATGAATCTTTCCTGCCAGCCACGTTCCGTCATACGTGGCATCCTTATAGGGGCCAGCCTTGACAAACGTATGTTGAGCATGTCGAGTCAATGGAGGTGTGAACCTCTCTCCACTGCCATGGAGGCTAGTAATCGACTTCTGGTTTGTTAACACTTTGCTGATGGCCGAGTTGAGTGCTACCAGCCATTCTGCCTGCACAGTCAGGAACAAATAGTTTTATATAAGTCTTTTACTTCCAGGAGTTTTAAAATAAAACACTTGATTAGAAGGAGCTATGCCATTGTATATGACTGAAGTACCTTACTTGTTCGACTTTTCTCTCACGAAGTAATGTTTTCCTCACTCCCAGATTATGTAATACTTCTTTCTTTTTTTCTCTTGTCATGCTATTGTTCCTATCAATCTATATGTAAGACAGGCCTGCATGCCAAATTCTTAACCCATTTGAAAATTAAATTTGTTCACCCATTCGTTCTATGTAATCACATGCTGATAGCTTGAATGTGACCCCCATTTCCTGTATTTTGTCCACATTTCTGCAAGACTTTAACAACAAATACAGGACTTTTTGCATGCCCTAAGGGACAATGGGTATATGTTGCTGGACCCAGAGCTGTATCGACCAATCAGCACTCAAGGGGTGATATAGACCAATCAGCACTGGAGAGGTGATATAGACCAATCAGCACTGGAGGGGTAATATAGACCAATCAGCACTGGAGAGGTGATACAGACCAATCAGCACTGGAGGGGTGATATAGACCAATCAGTACTCAAGGGGTGATATAGACCAATCAGCACTGGAGGGGTGATATAGACCAATCAGTACTCAAGGGGTGATATAGACCAATCAGCACTCAAGGGGTGATATAGACCAATCAGCACTCAAGGGGTGATATAGACCAATCAGTACTCAAGGGGTGATATAGACCAATCAGCACTCAAGGGGTGATATAGACCAATCAGTATTCAAGGGGTGATATAGACCAATCAGTACTCAAGGGGTGATATAGACCAACCAGCACTGGAGGGGTGATATAGACCAATCAGCACGCGAGGGGTGATATAGACCAATCAGCACTGGAGGGGTGATATAGACCAATCAGTACTCAAGGGGTGATATAGACCAATCAGCACTGGAGGGGTGATATAGACCAATCAGCACAGGGGTGATATAGACCAATCAGCACTGGAGGGGTGATATAGACCAATCAGTACTCAAGGGGTGATATAGACCAATCAGCACTGGAGGGGTGGACCAATCAGACTAGGGTGATATAGACCAATCAGCACTGTGATATGGGGTGATATAGACCAATCAACTCAGTGATATAGACCAATCACTCAAGGGGTGATATAGACCAATCAGTACTCAAGGGAGACCAAGGGGTGATATAGACCAATCAGGGGTGATATAGACCAATCAAGGGTGATATAGACCAATCAGCACTGGAGGGGTGATATAGACCAATCAGCAGGGTGATATAGACCAATCAGCACTGGGGGTGATATAGACCAATCAGCACTCAAGGGTGATATAGACCAATCAGCACTCGAGGGGTGATATAGACCAATCAGCACTGGTGATATAGACCAATCAGTACTCAGGGTGATATACAATCAGCACTCAGGGGTGATATAGACCAATCAGCACTGGGGGGTGATATAGACCAATCAGCAAGGGGTGATATAGACCAATCAGTACTCAGGGGTGATATAGACCAATCAGCACTGAGGGTGATATAGGGGTGATATAGCAGCACTAGGAGGGGTGATATAGACCAATCAGCACTCAAGGGGTGATATAGACCAATCAGTACTCAAGGGGTGATATAGACCAATCAGCACTGGAGGGGTGATATAGACCAATCAGCACTGGAGGGGTGATATAGACCAATCAGTACTCAAGGGGTGATATAGACCAATCAGCACTGAGGGTGATATTGACCAATCAGTACTCAAGGGGTGATATAGACCAATCAGCACTCAAGGGGTGATATAGACCAATCAGCACTCGAGGGGTGATATAGACCAATCAGCACTGGAGGGGTGATATAGACCAATAAGTACTCAAGGGGTGATATAGAACAATCAGCACTCGAGGGGGATATAGACCAATCAGCACTCAAGGGGTGATATAGACCAACCAGCACTCGAGGGGTGATACAGACCAATCAGCACTCGAGGGTGATATAGATGAATCAGCACTTGAGGGTGATATAGACCAATCAGCACTCGAGGGGTGATGTGGTTAGTACCATGCCAGCTGCTTTTACTTCTCCAGTTATTTTCTGGTACTGGTTTGACCTGAGAGCTTAGGTTAATTTACTTTTTTTTCACATCTGTTAGATTTAAGGGAGTCTGATATGATGAACATGTGTGGGGCTCCTCGTCCTGCTGCCCATGTGAGGCTCCTCCTCCTGCTGCCCATGTGAGGCTCCTCCTCCTGCTGCCCATGTGAGGCTCCTCCTCCTCCTCCTGCCCATGTGAGGCTCCTCCTCCTGCTGCCCATGTGAGGCTCCTCCTCCTGCTGCCCATGTGAGGCTTCTCCTCTTGCTGCCCATGTGAGGCTCCTCCTCCTGCTGCCCATGTGAGGCTCCTCCTCCTTCTCCTGCCCACGTGAGGCTCCTCCTCCTGCTGCCCATGTGAGGCTCCACCATCTCCTCCTCCCCATGTGAGGCTCCTCCTCCTCCTGCCAATGTGAGGCTCCTCCTCCTGCTGCCCATGTGAGGCTTCTCCTCCTGCTGCCCATGTGAGGCTCCTCCTCCTGCTGCCCATGTGAGGCTCCTCCTCCTCCTGCCCATGTGAGGCTCCTCCTCCTCCTGCCCATGTGAGGCTCCTCCTCCTCCTGCCCATGTGAGGCTCCTCCTCCTCCTGCCCATGTGAGGCTCCTCCTCCTCCTGCCCATGTGAGGCTCCTCCTCCTCCTGCCCATGTGAGGCTCCTCCTCCTCCTGCCCATGTGAGACTCCTCCTCCTCCTGCCCATGTGAGGCTCCTCCTTCTCCTCCTCCTGCCCATGTGAGGCTCCTCCTCCTGCCCATGTGAGGCTCCTCCTCCTCCTGCCAATGTGTCTCCTCCTCCTCCTGCCCATGTGAGGCTCCTCCTCCTCCTGCCGCCCATGTGAGGCTCCTCCTCCTGCTGCCCATGCGAGTGCCCTGGAGGTGGAGGTGGTGGTCTCCATAACTATGCATCAAGTAGTTATCAGGTATGTGCTGCTACCTTCTCTGTTTTCCCCATTCTTTGTGCTATGTATATCAGCCTTGACTAGCATTTCACATTTGTGTCTGCATAGATGATGATATATTCAGGACACAAATATTGTTTGATCAATTCTTTTATCTCAGTGTCGACCGATACAGGCAGCTGACTTCCGCAGTATCTCCCTAGTGACATGGCGACCTTAGAAAGATTATGTATGTCTATGGGTGTATTGGTGTAATGGACAAGATCATTACTCCATCTTATCATCTATAATGTCAGTCAGATCTAAGTAATGGACAGGATCCTATTCCTTCTGTTCACCTGTCATGTCTGTCAAATCTGAAGTAATGGACACAATCATGACTACCTTTTCATTTATCATGTCTGTCAGACCTCAAGTAATGGACAAGATCGTTACTTTTACCTATCATGCCTATCAGATCAACGTAATGGGCAATCATCAACATACCTTATCAGCTGGTGATGGAGCCACCACATCAATTTTCTCTTCTGGTGTTGTGATTGTTATCACGTTGCTGAAAACAAAATGTAAGATTTATCAACCTGTTCCCTTGCAATACTGCAAAACAATTCATTGACTCACTCTCCCTCATATATCTCACCTTTCTCTAACTCACTTTATCTCACATATTTCACTTTTCTCTCACATATATCACCTTTCTCTAACTCACTTTCCCTCACATATATCACCTTTCTCTAACTCACTTTCTGACACATATCTTAGTTTTCTCTAACTCACTTTCTCTCACATATCTCACCTTTTTCCAATTCACTTTCTCTCATATATCTAACCCTTCTCTAACTCACTTTCTCTCACACATCTTACCTTTCCTTAACTCACTTTCTGTCACATATCTTAACTTTCTCTAACTCACTTTCTGTCACATATCTCACCTTTCTCCAACTCACTTTCTCTCACATATCTCACTTTTCTCTAACTCACTTTCTCTCACATATTTGACCTTACTCTATCTCACTTTCTCACCTTTCTCTAACTCACTTTCTCTCACATATCTCATATCAGCAAATCACTCTCCCTCACATATATCTCATCTGTCTGTCTCTCTCTTGGACTCACACATCACTCTCCTTGATCCCCTCGCTCTCACAATGTTGACACTTTCAAGGGGCTTCACGTGGAAAACCTGAATTTTTTTTAAAGGGGGGGGGGGGGGGGGGGGGGGGGGGGGGGGGAGTGTTGAATATATTCTGAAAATGTACAGAATAAATGTATAATTTTTCAATGTAGTCACCTCTGCGTTCAATGCAAGTCCTCCAGCACTGATAAAGTGCCTGGATTCCTATAGAAAAATAACTCTAGGGTCACTACTCGGTGTGCCTGACCTGGTTGTGAACAGTCTGTCACAGAAGTCAATCCATTTTGAAACTTCCTACTCTGTTCATACACTTACTGGACTGACAGGCATGCAACACCATACTTGATCTTCATTTGCCGATGAGTTTCTACAGGTTTCACCCCTTCACTGATCAAAACATGGATAACAGAACGCTGCTTATCTTTGGTGCATGTCAAAAGTGGGGCAACCATCTTTAAACTGTCCTTATAATGTCACAATGTTCATCTGCACCACGATGCAATGGATCCAAAACTTACACTCAAACAACAAGGAACAACAAACAAACAAACTCCTGACATCCATAACAACAATATTGACAGGTTACAAGACAATGGCAAGGTTATTGTAATTTCTGTCACACTTTTAAGGTTTTCATGTGAAGATCCCTCGTAGCAACAATTACAATGATCTCATCTTACTGCTGTCATTCTCACTACTTTCCCACGGAAGACTTACGCCTGTTCCCCAACAGCTGCACTAGACTCAACCCACAGAGTCTCCAAAGGATATGAGATTGTGCTTGTACCCTGCAGAGAATGAAGCCAAATACAACTTTAGTTTCTGAGTAGAACATGAAATATGTGACAGAACACCATGAAATATGTGACAGAACAGCATGGCATATGGTACAGCCCATCACGAAATCTGTTATGAAACATCATGAAATATTTGACAGAACATTATTAAATATGTGACAGAACATCATGAAATATGTGACAGAACATTATGAAATATGTGACAGAACATCATGACACATGTGTGACAGAACAACAAGACATGTGTACAGAAAATCATGACATGTGTGATAGAACATTAGGACACGTGTGCGACAGAATATCATGATACATATGACTAAATAACGTTATATTTATGTCACAAACCATGATAAACCAGTGTACCTTTTATCTTTCACCATGACAAATGCCACATAACACCATAATAAATTCTAAGTGTCACAAAACGTATATATGTAACAGAATGTCATGACACATGATAAGACGTCACGAATATGTCACAGAACATAATAACAAATGTCACACCATTATTATACAAGGGACAGATAATCATCATCAAGTGCCAGGTCAGCTGGCGTAAGCCTTCATGTCTCTCAACAGATCTCGGTCGTTGGTGGTGTTGATCAACTCTGCTGCTGATATTCCTCTATGCCACCATCTCAATTTATTCTGCATCATTTCTCTTAAGGAACAGACAATAATTACAAATGTGACAGAGAATGATGACCAAAGCAACTGGCCTAGAACATACACCCTCAAACAAAAAGTTCAAGAAAGAGGATTGACTTAATTGAAGTAGGTTTTACCCTATCTAGCAGAATAGCAAATTGTCTGCCGAGAGCATTACATAAAGCACAAAATCTGTAGCTTCAATGATGACAGCCTCAGAATACTCTGAAACAATTGCACTCATAGTGTGAATGATGATGTCAGAAAACAAACCCATAATTTTCACAGTGGGAGGCAGACGGCTTGATCATTGAAATCTGCACACTCAAACAACAACGCGCTACAAACACAGAACACAATAACAACATTCTTATATACAAGACAGATAACAAATTAATGTGACAGAGAATCATGACCAAAGTAACAAGGCTAACTTTACACACATGACATATAAATCTTCAGTATGCACCTGATGAGATTCAGAGAAAATTGCCTGGCAATAAATCGTGCAACATATTGTTTATGGCTTCTGTGTTTTAATTCACTATGGGGATACACTGTTTTTGGGTTTTTAACTTACAAATTCAGACAAAGAACTTCAAACACAGAACACAATTACAAGTGTTACAACATTCTTACGCATGGGACATACAATTACAAATGGGAAAGAATCACGATAAAAGCAATGAATCCAAAACTTACAATCAAACAACAAGGAACAACAAACAAACAAACATGACAGCCATGCACACATTTCACAACATACAAGGGGAAAAAACTGTACCTGCACAAAGAGAACATCATTAAACAAGACAAAGAATCGGCTGGTAAATTTCCCACCAGAGGGCGCCAGCAAGGGATGTGTTTTGCTGTCTCTCAGCATCCGTCTGTGTGGTGTTTGCATGGCATCCTATTAGAGAAAAAACTCCTGGTTATTAATTAACAGAAGAGTTGTCACCCTTGACAAGCGCTCCACCTCTCTCAACAGATATCAAAGCACAAGGAAGCTAACAATCCCTGTTGGACTTTGGTTTGATATATATTTCACATCCACGCATATCATATATCATATCATCCACGCATATTGACTTGCAGCAATAGTTTCAGTTTGTATTTTAACCATTACAAAATTATGCAAAAAACATTAGGCCAACTAAGAATAAATCACCATCACCATCATCATCATGTGCCATGCCGATAAGCATGGGTGGAGATGGTCTGCCATCTAATAAGATCACCAGTCTTGGATCAGGCTTGTGTTCTTGCCCCAATTTATACCATGTAGCCAAGCCAACCAGCTATTTATCTCTTTGCTTTCCTCTTGTTCTTTTCTATCACTTTTGTTAGTTGTCACAGTTTTCTAGTTTATTTATTGTCATAACGTGTCTAAAATATTTTGATTGTTTGCGTCTATTTTTTCTAATCAATTTACTTTTTTCTGTCTGTCCATGGTACTGTTTGTATTTTCCTCAGACATCCCATATCCACTGTGATGAGATGTTTCTTAGCTTGCCTACTTAATGCCCATGTCTCACATTCATAAAACAGTAAGGCATATACAATATAGCATTTCAACACTTTTTCTCACTGCAACTGAAGCTTTTTATTGCTAAGTATTGTCCATCTTCCAAAAGGCTGTTTTTGCCCTAGCGATTCTTATTCTAATCTCTACACATCTGATGTTATAACTGTTCCAAGATAGATGTACCGATTCACCTGTTTACCAATGTACACATAGTAGAACCTCATGACCATCATGACAGAACAACTAATAAATAGATTAGCTATTCAGTCACCAGTTACTGACTTTATTCTTCTATCCTGAGTTAGAGAGGTTATCTTACAACCTCACATAGCTCCTTCAGCTCTGTTGAGTTGAGCTAAGAACCCACATCGTAGCACTCAGGACATTCCCATATGTACTTCTTCATCAACTTCAACAGCCAGCGAGTCCTAATACCAGCTGTACCAGTTGTAGTTTGGATTGATATAGAAAAAAAGTTTAATTATAACAAATGAACAGACAAAAGAAGTTGATTATTTGATGGTTTCGGGACTCGAAAGACAAAAGAAGTGTCTGGGGGTTCATAGCATAGAATGATGGATAGTGCAATGGTTAATAAACACCACTGATTAATCTTTGCCATCCTAAGCACTTCTTTGTCTCTTCGGTCCTGTTTAGTTATTATAAATGACCCTTTTCTATACTCAATCCTGGTTAGTAAATTGAAATTTTTCTACATCCAATCCTGTTTAATTATAATAATTGAACTTGTTCTATAAGAATCATTTGTTACTTCAGATAATAAAAATTTTCAACTTAAGAAGTTGACATGATACAATTATGGACAGAAGAAATAAGCTTCTTCACACTTGTATGCTCGCACACACTCACACACACACATGCACACATATACACTTTGACATCTGCGGAAGATACTGAGCACATGAGGCATGGATAGAGGGAGTTCATAATAATTTATTACAGTAAGAAGCAGTAGCTTTTCTGTTAAGCTGTTCAAAACAAACAAAAACTCACCAACAATATTAAATCATGCACAACCTTTACTTACTGTCAGCTTAGGGAAAGCATTTTCCCAGAATACTCTAGTGGTGTCGGCCATTTTGTGCTCAGATGAGAAGTTAATTTTTAACCCATCCCAATCTAGAACAACTCTCTGCAGGTGGATCTTTACCTCGGTGTTCTATAGGGTTATAGAATATAATTGAAAAACTCAACAGGCATGAGCTAGTCATTTAATAAGTTTGTGAGTGAGATTAAGAGAGTGAGTAGGCCAGTGAGTTAGTTTTTGAGGGAGACAGAGTAAGACAATTAGTCAGTTTTTTTAAATGTAAATGTAAGAAAGTCCATGAGTTAGTTACTGAGTGAGAGTAAGATAGTGAGTAAATCCAGTAGTAAGTTATTGAGTAAGAGTAAGGCAGTGAGTAAATAAAGAAGTAAGTTATTGAGGGAGAGTAATAGAGTCAGTCAATGAGTGAATTATTGAGAGGACAATAGACGTTATATGTCAATGAGTAAGTTATCAAGGGTGAGTGAAAAGTGAGTCAATGAGTGAGTTATTGAGAAGCAATAAAAGAGCGAGCCAACGAAAGCAATTAATGATAGGGTAAGAGTGACAAAAGGTAGAATAAGAGAAAGTGAGAGTAAATAACCAGGTAGTAATTAGTGAGTGAGAGAAAGGTAAACTGTAAATAAATAAGTAAAGAATGAGTGGGAAGGGGTGGTAACACATTGGCTAGTCAACTTACTTGCTGACTTGATGATCATGTGTTCGAACCCGCTTAAGGCGGTGATTCTCTTAAAACTGACCTGACCTCCAGGGTTGACCTGGCCTAAATTGGACACCAGGAAATGTCGTGGGAAGTAAATGTTGCAGGCATGTTACTGACCACATCCCTCATCAGGTGTTGGTTGGGGTATACAAATAAGGGGCTAACTCCATATACCCAGTATTCCTCAACATGAGGAGAAGAGTCCCTGACTTACTTGACTTAATAAATGAGCTAGAGGATGAATCTCAGACACAGAAATTATGGTCTTATTTAAGAAGAAATACCTAACATCCATGTAAATGAGAACTCCATATACCCAGTATTCCTCAACATGAGGAGAAGAGTCCCTGACTTACTTTACTAATAAGTGAGCTAGAGGATGAATCTCAGACACAGAAATTATGGTCTTATTTAAGAAGAAATACCTAACATCCATGTAAATGAGAACAATTGTAAAGAAAGGTGAATTGTTTCAACTATCTTGAAACAGCCATAACGCCAGAGGAAATATGCCTTGTAAATAGTCAAAGAAGAATCATCATGACAGAAGTTGCATTTTGCAACATGGAAAACATACTCATCAATAGCATGCTGTAAAGTGCAGCGAGTACATGTTGTACAGTGATATACAGAAGTGATAGTTTTATAAGCATGTGAAACATGGACAACAGACAAGCTGAGAAATTTCTAATGGTAGTAAAAATGTGGTTTCTTAGAAATATGCAAAGAACACCATGGATGGACAGAAAAATGAACTAGGCAGTTCTTCAAGAAGCAGATAACCATAAACCGATATGAGAAATTAAATGTAGACAATTAAAATTGTTTGGGCATGTTATGACAAAAAAACACTTAGATTACTGAAAACTGGTAACTCTGGTAGAAAAAGAGAAATAGGAAGACAGACATACATATCTGGATAGCTTGGTCATTTGTTTGGCATAACAACGACATGAAAACAGACCTGATCTATGACTCTCTCGATTGTGTGAGTTGGCTGACCATGATTGTACTGGCATGGCACATGATAGTGCTGATAATCAATAGAGAAATCATTTAGAAAGCCACAGTTGTGCGTGTGCTACTGAACATGCCTCACTCACATGCCACTCTGACATCTATATATCGAATGTAATAAACATCTGTATCTAGAAAATACCACAATGCTATATAAATGGCGTTACTTTATAATTTCATCATTCGCAGTAACAAAATAACTGACAGTATACCACAACAAGCCTTGATGTACGGACCAAATAGAACCAGAAGAGGCTGATCATGTAAATAATGAAGAAAGGGAATAACAGTCCATTGGAATCTTGATATCATCCAGTGCTTTGACAACTGGTGTGGGCAATCATGCCTCTCCACAAATTACTATCTCAGACTGTCAAAGACTCAGTGAAGACCACCCTGAAAGAGTGGTCTACCTCAAGTAGATTAGAGGTAACTCAGTGCCCCGACATGAGGGCAGGGTAGGTGATAGGAAGGGGAACTATTAAATAGTTCTCTGATGGGACACGAAGATGTCAACCAGAGAGTAAGCACTCTGGTCACGGCGCAATCACGCCTACGTGATAGACACGGAGAAGTGGAATACCACTCAAGAGTAGATGGCTACTCTAAGCGTGCTGAGTGATGCAGCACGCACCAGCCGAAGGGCACACAAGGTCCTTTCGCGTGCTGTGTAGCCACGCGAGGAATTGAGTCAGACTGGGGACTGACTTCATAGTGATCGCATCGCTTAGCGTCGATGCGTGTTTCTTTAGCCGAGTAGATAGAGTAGAAGTAGGGTTAGGAACCGACTAGTGATAGGCAAATATGTGTATTCTTGTGTGATGTATTAGCGACCGTTTTTTGTGCATTGATGTAGTGTAAAGAGCCAGTGGCAATAAAATGTGTAATCCATGCCTCTCGTACGACTTACAATTTTTTTTTGTGGTGCGAGAGAAGTTTATCCCGTAATGCCTGAAGCATCGCTTGATGACAGGCAAGGATAAAAGTGGTGTCAGAAGTGTAGCTTGGACAATTGTTCAAGCTAAAACACTCACCCACGGCTCTAAAATAGCATTACTGTCAGTTAATAACAGGGTTTAATTTGTGTTAGTGAATAATGACGTGTGCAGACCAGAACAAGTTGCGAGCTGAGCTGTGCCCATCGTGATCAACCGTGTTTATTTATGCTTATTGAAATGTTTTGTGATCTATGAACATGTTTTCTGATTTGTAAGTATTATCATTATAGGTTTCTATCATTTATTACTATAATTACTTATTTATTTATGAATATTTGTCAAATATGATTCACGGCGGAGCGATACACAACAAAAAAGTGAGCCGCCGACAATATTGATTTTTCCAATCTAAAAATAGCGCTGCGCCTGTGACGTATCGTGACTGACAAACAGCTGCGTTACGTCATTTGCAATCAGCGACAGATTGTATACAAATTGCAAAGCGGCTGCTCGCCTGAATCTTTGGCTTATATCATATATTATTGGTTTATATTAGTTATTTATTGAATATATTTATTTATTTGAACAATATTATTACTTTTATATTTATTTCAAAGCAGTTATTTAATTATTTCGTTACCTTTTCTATTTGTTATTGTCACGATGGCACTATTTTCGCTAGGCAAATAAAACTCGGTCTGCACAACACTTCCATAAATTAAACAAGATTAGGTAAGGAAGGCAGATGACGTTAGAACGAAGACAGGACATTGACATTTAATATTAATTAGACTACATTGTTTTGTCCGGGGGCATGTGATTGTACAAAATTGTCTAAAGTCATATGTCGTTTACAATTGGTTAATTGTTGATGCTCTTGTAAACCAGGGAGAACAACAGCTGTTTAGAAGTGTAACACAAGGTGTATGTCGTAGTGCCAAACGATTGGACCTGAGGTGCCAAACGATTGTACCTGAATGATCTGGATATTTAAGATGAGTATACCCAAAGTATTTTGAATGCAATATGATTAATAATGCATCTCTTTTTCAGCGTGTGATGTATTAGTATATTTTTTTGGTTGTGATCCATTTGTCGAGGCATAATCTAAGAGTATAATTTTTGTACACAGGAAATTTAAAAACTTAACATATTTAATATAAATAAGTGACTAAATAATTGAGTGCCTGTCTGCTCTAGCTAAGTATCCAACATCATGTCAACTTTAGCTGATTTTATAGAGGCAGGCAAGGCATTACAATACACAGGAAAGGAATTAGAGCAATATGCTGATCAAAAATTTAGGGAAGCAAAAGATGCTGAGAGAGACGAACGTGCACGAGAAAGACAACATCAGAAGGAGATTGGAGAACGAGAAAGACAACATCAGAAAGAGACTGGAGAACAAGAAAGACAACAGCAGAAGGATCTAGCTGAGATAGCAAAACAAAAGGAATTAGAATTAAAACAGAAACAGTTAGAACATGATAAGGAGATTAAGCAAAAAAATTAGATCAGGAAAAAGAATTAAAGCAAAAGCAATTAGATCAGGAGAGAGAACTAAAGCAAAAAGAGATAGATGAAATGGCAAGAGTTAAGGAAAAACAAATACAGATTGAATCAGAGACACAGTTAAAGATGAAAGGTATGGATGTAGATTCACACTTAGAGATCTCCGCTACAAAACTAAAGAGTCAGCAAGAAGAAAATAAATTTAATAAGTATAAAAACATTATTAAACCATTCTGTAAAGAAGACTCCATATCAGCCTGGACAGAAAATGTTGAATATCAGCTGAAATACCACCAAGTACCAATCAATATGTGGGCTATGATTTACATGAAGAACCTTAGTGGGGAGCCCCTTAAAGTAATTGAATCAATACCAACTGATCTTAGATCTAACTATCAGTACATCCATGATAGGATAATGCAACATTTCTTACTTGATGCCCCTGGGTATCAAGTACAATTTTCAAATTTAAAACCAAAACCAAGTGAGACTTTCATCGATTATGTCTCGAATGTCCAAAGCGTACTAAATAGATGGCTTAATGCAGCAACCATAGGAAAAGACTTTGAGAAACTTAAAAATTTAATAGCCATGGATAAAGTCATATCCACAATACCATCTCCTTTCGCTAAATTCCTCCAGCAGTCAGACATCGAGACCATAGAACAATGTGAAAAGAAAGGCTCTGCATATTTTTCCTCGAATAGGGATATTTTTAAAACATCAAATATTGACTCTGAAATAGTCTCTTTTGTTAAGGACCAACCTAAAGCTATCGTAGCAATAAAAAACCATTTCAGAGAGTCGACAAGAAAGACCAAAAATTTCCTAAATGTGTGTATTGCCAACTATTTCATGATACTTATTCTATGTGTGATAAATCACCAAACTATCCTGCACATCTTGAGACGGTCATTAAGAAGCAACAAAACAAGAGAACTGCATACAGGCGTGCAGTCAAATGCTTCTTCTGTTCTAGCTACGGGCATTATTCAAATAAGTGCCTCGGCCGCCAACGTATGAAGGCCAACAATGCAATGTTAATCGATACATCTTCTGATAGTGAGAGTGAGACTGAGTGTGAAGTCGAGAATGAATTACCTTTTAACCAATCTGAAGATGTTTGTTGTGTAAACGATATTTTAAACTTTGATAATTGTGAGCAATGTCACCAATTTCATGCAGACGGCAAACTTACATGTGGACATATTGTAACATCCTCCTTTGAGAATGCAAACGCAGCTGTAGCCTCCAGAGGCAATCTAGTGTTTCACTCTGCATTGGTCAATGATAAGCCATGCCGATGTTTGCTTGACAGTGGGAGCTCTATTATTGGTATTAAAAAGGAACTTGTTAATCCAAAGGATTATACTGGTGACTCTGTAAAGTGCCGTACGTTTTCTGGTAATATAGAAACCTATCCTCTGGCAAGAGCCCATATAAACACCCCGTTCCTTTCTGGTACCTTTACATGTGCAATATTAGACAACCCTTGTACCGATTTAATTCTTGGGTGTCTACCCCAGCTAAGGCACTGTACTGGTGAAGAAATATCTGTCTGGGAGGAGGAGAATGGATTCACTCCAGTGAACAGCTCAGATATCCTCAAACATCACAGTCCTAACAAAAGTGCTAGACCCATAATACTTGAAACTGATCAAGACGTAATGGTGCTACTACCAGACAAGCATAATAAAGTGGTAACTTCATGGCAAGGGCCATTCAAGGTGATACAAAAACTTTCGGATGTCGAGTATGAAATATCGATAAACAGACACTTAGAGATATTTCATATCAACATGTTGAAACCCTATTTTTCACGACAAGAGACAGAATTAGAGACAGACGAACACAATGCACCCACACCTATTGATCAGACGACAGACATACAAAACGCAACTACACTAGGTAGCGAGACTGGCAAAGCCGACGAGATGCACACACCTAGTGAGTTTACAGAAAACGCACTTAGCACCACAACCGTACTGAATCAGGTAGATGACGGGATGGAACTACCCGTTCCAATTGTAGACAAGACTGCTACATTAGAGTGTATACGGTTAGAAACGGGACTAACAGGCGAGCAACGACGACAGACAATAGAATTAGTGACGGAATATAAGGACATATTTTCCGACATTCCAGGTAGGACGGACAGGATCGAGCACGCCATCCTTCTTTCGGACTCTAAGCCTATCAAATGCAGGCCGTACTCTATCCCACTTAGCTATAGAGAAAGTCTAAATAAGGAAATTCTTAATTTAGAGGCTAGTGGGATCATTCAAAAATCTACATCCGAGTACTCCTTTCCAATCGTCCTAGTCAAGAAAAAAGACTCCACAATTCGTCTTTGTGTGGACTATAGGAAACTCAACAATGTCACTAAGATCGACGCAGAACCAATTCCTTCCTGCGAAGATCTTATTCTTGATATGTCCACCTCCAAAATCTTCTCTAAATTAGACCTTACGAAGGGATATTGGCAGGTCCCTATGCAGACTGAATCCATCCATCTTACTGCTTTCTCAACACCTTTAGGTCTGTACGAGTGGCGGTTTCTTCCTTTTGGACTTCATAACGCTCCTGCCACTTTCGTACGCTTAACTAGAGATTTACTACATGGAGTGACGAATACAGTGACCTATATAGATGATATTTGTGTCCATACAGACGACTGGACAACACACTTACTGAAACTCAGACATGTCTTCGATAGGTTGCGACTCTTCGGTCTCACGGTCAAACCGAGCAAAGTTGAATTGGGCCTAAAAGAAATTGATTTTTTGGGTCATGTCATTTCACAAGGACAGCTAAAAACTGACAATAGAATTATAACGAAAATTATGAACCTGACCATGCCTACAACAAAGAAGCAGGTCAGGAGCCTTTTGGGTTTAGTAAATTATTACAGTAAGTTCATACCGAACTTAGCTGAAATTACAAGTGTATTTTCAAACGTGCTAAAGGCATCAGTAAAATTAGATGTTAAAGATGCATTATTAATTTCTGCATTGTCAAAATTAAAACTCCTATTTAGCAATGTACCAATCCTCCGTTTGCCTAATCCTAGGCTCGTTTATTATCTTAGGACAGATGCCAGCAGGATCTCCATCGCTGCAGTACTAGGCCAGTTTTATGATGGCATCTTCCATCCGATTTGCTACGTGAGCCGCAAGATCACACCTGCTGAGTCCAGATATTCCATATCAGAGTTGGAAGCCCTAAGCGTTATCTATTCGGTGAGAAAGTTACATCGATTTCTAGCGGGTGTTCACTTTGTGGTCCAGACCGACAACTCCCCGATCACGGTCATACAGAGTGGGGTGCATCGTAACGACCGCATTTACAGGTGGTCATTAATATTACAGAATTATACTTTTAGTATAGAGCATATTAAGGGTAAGGACAACATTCTGGCTGATACCCTTAGTCGACCATCTGAGGTAGAAATACCTGATATTCCACATGAATAGGTAGTTTAAGGAATGATTACTTAGTACACTTAGATTATCCTGTGTAAAATATCCTATGTAAATACATAGACATCATGTTCAGGACTGTGTGCTAAGAACAGTGAACTACCATGTGTCCGTAGACAACAGAATAAGAACTGTGCTCCAAGAACAAGTGAATCACCGTGTGTACATAGACAGCTCGTTACTTACTATGCTCCATTTGTGTTCCGGTGAATCAGCTGTGTTAATCAGGGAAGAACAGTGTCAGAACAATACATAAATAACAGACACGAATATACTTGTCTATGACACCAGCGAAATCTACGAGTGTGAGAATACCCATAAGACACAAGTATGACTGTGTAGTGGATTTAGTATACCCAGGATAAGTGTACATATATAAACTATGCCAACGAAAGGAATTTCTAAACGTGAGGGCAACCACTAACCTGGGGTATTTGAATACCATGTATATATATTTATTTAATGTGATATGTATTATAACATGGTTTTAAGATAGTGATAAATTATAGTTAGATTACTTACTTTAATATAGAATTAGGTAGATTTAGGGAATATAATAGATTTTTTATTTTTTTTGTAGTGTAAATAAATCATTAATTTACCTATTTACTTAGCTTAAAAGTAGAATAGTATAGTACTTTAAACTTAATAACAGCTAATTAAAGACTAGGATAAAAAGTTTAAATAGGAACAGTACCATTTAGTGTAGGATAGGAACAGCACCATTTAGTTCATTTTATTTCACTTTATTTCATTCCATCTTAATGAACACTTTAACAACCTCATCATTTAGGATTAAAATTAGGTGATACCTTATAGGATTATACAGAGTTTACACCATACATCATTTACACCATTTAGAGTAAGAATATCAATCATATATTTCTGCATTTAAACATTAAAACATTATCTATAATTTTGTTGCTTTCACGTCACCCATTTCAGAAAGGTACATAACTCATCTCACATTAATGTCATTTTTTTAGATAGTTAGATTACTTCCCTTAAATTAGATTAAAGTTGTGTAACAAATTAAATAGATATTTATAGAAGTAATATTAGGATTACAGTAGAATATAGTGTTTAATAATATCAGGGTACAAACCATCAACCCTTTTTCATACATGTAAATATTTTGTAAATACATGACTCGTGCAGCAAGTTACGCACAGTCATTAAGCTCAACTTTTGCAAACTGAGCCAAATTTGTACAGTGTCACTTCAAGGTTTTTAAATAATTGTGAGGATAAAAGATGTGTGACAGAAGTGCGAAAGTGAGAGTAAATGGAAAATATACAAGGGAGAGTGAGGACAACTAGCGGAATTTTTCTGCCGCTCAACGCGACTTTTTATTTTTTGTCTGCGTCAAGCGTTTGCTTTCGATGTTGAAAATGTACTGTCTTGAATGTGTTATGTGTAGTTTAGTGTAGATCTTAGGTAAAGTATTTAAGTCTCATAAGACGGAAACGTAGTCACGAATTAGTGTTATACACTTGTTTGTGGCCACATTTAACCGAATTATGGCACTTGAAAACTGACTTACATACATATTATAGACAGACACACATGGTAGGCGTTAAATTATATTATAGCTTAGATCCAAACACGCAAACAACCAGAAAAGCAAACATATAAAGTACATACATTTTTCAGAACAAAGGGAGATAACTCCGGGCCAGGGGACACAATAGACAACGAAACACTAACTTAACAGTGAAAGATAACTTTACACGCGGAAGCGAGATAGGTAAAGCCTGTCGCACACAGTTTGTGTAAGGGTTGTTTAATATTATATGGGGGACATGAAGCAATTCATGTGTTGACCCTAAGAAAGTCAATTTTGTATGGGTAGTGAGTTAATTTACTATTTGAGGGCAGGTCTATAAGACAATGGTCCGGTTCAGACAAACCTCTAATGAATATAATATTGCGATTGAGAAGAGGGCTCACGCCAACCAGACAAGTTTGTGGCGATCACCAGTAGCCAAGTAAAGTGATACTACATTGTGATAATAGTCAGTAGAAGTCTATTGGGTTACCCAGAACCAAGTTATCAGTAGTCTTTGACAAAAATTAGATACACTAATTTTTTAGAAACCTCTTGCGTCACAACCATGAGTCAAAGTTTGTAACGCAACACAGGAGGGGAGGGTGTGTGTCAAAGACTCAGTGAAGACCACCCTGAAAGAGTGGTCTACCTCAAGTAGATTAGAGGTAACTCAGTGCCCCGACATGAGGGCAGGGTAGGTGATAGGAAGGGGAACTATTAAATAGTTCTCTGATGGGACACGGAGGTGTCAACCAGAGAGTAAGCACTCTGGTCACGGCGCAATCACGCCTACGTGATAGACACGGAGAAGTGGAATACCACTCAAGAGTAGACGGCTACTCTAAGCGTGCTGAGTGATGCAGCACGCACCAGCCGAAGGGCACACAAGGTCCTTCCGCGTGCTGTGTAGCCACGCAAGGAATTGAGTCAGACTGGGGACTGACTTCATAGTGAGCGCATCGCTTAGCGTCGATGCGTGTTTCTTTAGCCGAGTAGATAGAGTAGAAGTAGGGTTAGGAACCGACTAGTGATAGGCAAATATGTGTATTCTTGTGTGATGTATTAGCGACCGTTTTTTGTGCATTGATGTAGTGTAAAGAGCCAGTGGCAATAAAATGTGTAATCCATGCCTCTCGTACGACTTACAATTTTTTTGTGTGGTGCGAGAGAAGTTTATCCCGTAATGCCTGAAGCATCGCTTGATGACACAGACGTCGTGGATCAATGTGTGTGTTGACTCCCTTCCGTGCCATGACACAAGATTGTTAAGAATCTTCTCCTGCTGTCTTCCTCTATCTCTCTTTCTCTTGTCTTGTAATATGAAGCACATGAATGGGCACTCTCTCGCTGTTTATGCTTCATCTCGACACCGCAAGGTACAAGAGGAACAGGAAGAAATGAAATTATGAGATGAGATGATGAGATGAGATACGGTGATGAGATGAGATGAACAAAATACTACTGGTGATTATCGGCACGCTCATTTAATGTACACACTGGCACAAAGAAGATTATGCAAAACAGTTTTCAGAATCAGAAAGGCCTAATCATTCACCTACAAACCTACTCTGGGACATATAGATGACAATACTGTCATCTGGCTTGTCATTCAGTCTCAACAGCTGAACACAATCTGCACAGGAATGGACAGCAACAGACATGAAAAAGTTAAATCCAGAGACAGTCTGACAACAGCCGATCCTTCAATCAGCAGAAACTAACAGCAATAGTGTCCTCACATAAAGATGTCTGTACAGTCATGGGCAAATTGTTCAACAGAACATCAAGGTGGTAGCACACAAAAGAACTCACACACAACTGACCCCTAGTCACATCATGGGTTAATGTAAGCCATTGATCTTGACCACGGGGTTTTCATGTTCTTGTATCATACACTGGTTAGCCAGCGTCTGCTCATGGCACACACTGCAGATTTCACTCAAACATGAAAGCGGAACTGCAGACTATAATGGCGAGGGGCACTGAAATGGTGACTGAGTTGGCTTTCAGTCATGGAGGTCCAACCCACTCAGTGTGATCCACTCGCCACATGGTCATATCTATGAGAATGAGTTAAACTGAGTGGAGTCAAGAACCAACATCACAGCACTTAGAACATTTGTATGTGAGATCCGTCGTCAACTGGCGAAGAGTCCCAATTCTAATGGTACCAGTTTCATTCTGATTATGTGTCCATCTGGCCTTTCCCTGGAATAAAAAGTGTTAGCTAAATCCTCTGGTCACTCCCTGCTGCACCATTCTCTCCAGATTAGAAATGACATTCATACATGAAGTACATAAAAACTGAGTAAATCTCTCATCCTGTATGAAGCATGCAACATTGAGAAGCACACACACACACACACACTAGAATGTAAATTTTGAAAATACATTATTGTCCTGACAAGTAATGTTTACTATGATGGCCAACTTACAGTTACAAGGGCTGCCATCTTGCTTATAATCCGACTGTATTCAGCCAAACGAAAGAACGGATATCTCATGGCTCTCAGTAACAGACTGCTGGCTGCAACAGACTTGTCCTGTTCTTCTGACAGGTCTCGGATAGAGCTCTGGATCTTCTCGAAGAACTCACTGCAGGAAGAGACAACATTCAATACTGGGATCTGCTTTAGGAAGGTCCACCTTCATTCCACATTAATGGTGCTCCAGCTTTCTCTCACGGATCTACAAAAAGAATCTTTGCACACTGCGTGCACTCTGCAGCTTCAGATGTGTGTAAACCAAAATCACATGTGCTATAAATATTGTTTTGTGAATAAGTAACTGAAAAATAAACAATCCTTGTACACACCCAGAAGTGTATATTGGGTATATGGTGCTGGCCCCATATTTGTTTCCACCAACCGGCACTTGAGGGGTGACATGGTCAATATCACACCAGTTGCCTTTACCAGTTGCCAAAGACATTTTCTGGTATCCATTTGGAAGCCAATTTTTAAAAAATCTGAATTTGAACCAATGACCACCGGGCTGGCATGCAAACATGCTAGCCACTGTGTTACCATAGCTCTCTTTTGTGGGTAAGCTTCATGATTTTGAAATTTAGCAGAAGTCTCTTGTTCCGTCTGTTGTTTTCAATTTTCCGATTGCCAAAGAGAATTTCAGAAGAAAAAGTGGTTGACCAGCACAAAGATGGACACAGGACATTGCAGTCAGCTTTGGCATGAGGATGCAGGAGACCCAGCCAGAGACAGAGGCTTTTCAAAGCAAGCCCATGAGAGCAACATTCTGCAAAGGGACAACTATAAGATGTCAGGATTTTTAATATGCTCAATGTTTAACAATGTTTTAATATGCACAATGTTTAAAATTTTTTTAATATGCTCAATCCACACTAGACCTTCGGCTGTTGATGACTTCCAATTTTTTCTTGAGCATGGACCCTCAACCAACTCCCACCAAGACCTCCACCTTCTCCTGTGTTTCATTTCCCAATGGAGCGCAGGACTTCAACCAACTTAACAACAATATGAAATAAAATCTGCAAATTTGTCAACCCCCAATTTTATAATACCTGCATCAGGTAGATCATGACCCCTGATTTGAGATGCCAATGTTCTAGAGAATAGTATTTGATATGGATTCCTGGTTGAGTCTTCAGGCTTGTTCGGAAAATAATGTAGCCCTCATATTTTTAAACCAGTTAGCACTCGATGAGTGATGGGGTCAATATCACATCAGCCATCTTTACATCCCATGTAATTTTCTGGTACCCATTTTAGGCTAGATCAACTTAAGAGTCCAGGTCAATGAAAAACATTCACCTCACAGGAAGTTATATTGTCAAACATACGACAATCAGGCAGGCACATAAGCATGGTAGCCATTGCTGTACCATAGCTCCTAATGCTGCTTTAAGAGTTACACCTATTAATATTCAACTTTTGGTTCAATATGACAGGTAGGTGGGTGATCCATTAAGGCCTTGGCATATTTTTGCTTCTGACAATGGTTTAATTATGCATTTTCCTCATTTAGGACTTGCAGTACATGGCTCCATCACCAAGCTACTGAGGTTAGCACTTGGAACGACACTGAGCTGCAAATTTCATGTGGAATGCTTTTTCACACGTCCATAGTGGTTTGTGTATTGAACTGCATGGTGGTTGACCAGTTGTTGAACTAAGTGGTTTACATCATGCAGTAATACGTGTGCAAATACTGGTTTTTCTAGTCACTTGCTTTCATTGATGATGAACTGTAATTCTAGTGGCAGATTATAGTGTTGCCATTCTGGCAGCAACCTTATGCATGCATGTGTGTGCTTGCTGCTGGTGTTTGTTGGCACTGCTGTCTTTTCACGTTCCCCATAGGCAGTGAGGAGCTTTTAGTGTGATTTTTGGTGGCAACGAAACATAGCATAATGTGGTGACCCCTTCCCTTGATGTTGGAAGTGACAAATAAGTATTTAAAATTAAAACAGGTTACTATATTTCAATAAATATCTAGTCAGAAGGAATGAGATGTGAACACATACCTTCCAGCCCTAGTGCAATAGTCAAAACCACCGACTGCCAACAAGTCAGAAAATGCATGTGAGTAGTTCTGGAAGGCCTCCATGTGCTCACAGTGACAGCCCAGCATGAGAGAACTGTTCAGGGCAGCCGAGCTCTGTATGCATCTGGTCAGATCTGTGATGCCTTCGCCAATCTTCAGACACAGAATTGAAACAGTTACTAGTAGTGGGTGGTTGAGGCGTTAAGATGCTGTTCTCTTAAGTTCCTTTTAACAAAATTTAAGGTTAAATGCAAGCAGACTGACTTCATGGCATTAGGTTTAACCCCATCTGGATCAGGTCTGCATCCCCATCTGGCTCAGAAATATGGCAAGCCGTCTGGCTCAGAAATATGGCAAGCCATCTGGCTCAGAAATATGGCAAGCCACCTGGCTCAGAAATATGGCAAGCCATCTGGCTCAGAAACATGGCAAGCCATCTGGGTCAGAAATATGCAAGCCATCTGGCTCAGAAATATGGCAAGCCATCTGGCTCAGAAATATGGCAAGCCATCTGGCTCAGAAATATGGCAAGCAATCTGGCTCAGAAATATGGCAAGCCATCTAGCTCAGAAATATGGCAAGCTATCTGATTAGAGCATTAAATAAAGACACGTACTTCCTAGCTCCGGAGAAGACCAATCTGCCCCCTCCCCCACACTCGCAGGGATGTTCAGAAAAATTGCACATGATCTCAACATGATATGAAAATGAACCCATGACCATCAAAGCATGAGATTGATGGCTTGACCTCTTCACCATACAGCTGGTAATAATTCACTGAAACCTAGTGTGTTTATTATTGTGTTCCTTAGTTGTGGATTACAGCTTTCAAGGCTATGGTTTGTGTTAAGGGTAGGTTTGCATGTGTGAATGAATGAATCAGTGATCCCTGGGGGTTATACTTCGCTGAAACCTACTGTGTTTATTGTATTAATTAATTGTGGATTACAGCTTTCAAGGCTATGGTTTGTGTTAAGGGTAGGTCTGCATGTGTGAATCAATGAATTGGAGACTCCTGGGGGTCATACTTCCACTAAAACCTACTGTGTTTATTATGTTCCTTAACTGTGGGTTGCGTTAAGGGTAGGTCTGCATGTGTGAATGAATGAATCAAGAGACTCCTGGGGGTCATTGCTAGAACTACAGAGTATGTGCTTTGCGTGATGCTTTCGGCAGGCCGCCTTGTAGAATAAACATCCATATGGGATAAAACACAGTGCAATGAAGTTGATCCTCTTTCTTCTACAGATAAAATCATCATGATCATTATGTGTCTGCTAATAAGCATAGGATATCATAGTTTTGTTATCTCACACGATCTCCAGAATCATGAATCAGGCCTGTGTTCGTCATAATTATGCCATTTGGTCAAGCCATCCATGTGTTTTTTTCCTAATACTATTTTTCTATTAAAAAATGATTTAAAAGGCAAGAGACTGACTTCATTGCACCGAGTTTTATTCCATGTGGCTCAGTCTATTTCCTAAGGGCGGTCAGCCAAAAATGTAGTATAAAGCACAAACTCTGTTACTCCAGTGATGACCACCCAGGAGTCTCCAAGAAAACTGCAGTCATGAACCAAATGACGAAAGCCAAAATCAAACCCACAACCTTCGGAATGGGAGACACAACAGGCAGCATAACCACTTCACCACCTAAACACTACTTTTCCTATTAAATTCTGCAAGTTATTAAGTTTTCTAGTTTATTTCCACTCATAACGTGACTAACACTTTACCATCTACATCTAATTTCCATAATTGATGTGCAGTGTTCTACTTCCTCGTTTATTTTTCTGTCTACTTTTGGTTTTATTTTCACTTTCTGCAGAAACCACATTACAATTCTGAATCTCTGTTAACTATCACTAGGCTGGGTTAACCCCACCACAACAATTAAAGTAATAACCTTCACTAACTGGGAAGGTGCCAGTGACAATGTTTAAAGTCAAAGCCCTGACAACAACGGAACAATGCACAGACATTTTAGAATGCAAACAATTCTCTCACCTTTTTCGTAAGGGCCCCAAACGCAGCCACCAAGTTCTGCATGGCTGATTTGAATGGGTAAATGTTCACCGAGGTGTAGAAACCTGGAAGTATGATAGTCTTAAGTCACACTCATGATACTCTGTGAAAATATGGTGGTATGCTCAATATTACACTGGCCATCTTTATTTCCCAAGAAAGTGTCTGGAAGTTATATTTTTCTCTGTCAACTTGGAAGAACAGGTCAGTTTTTTTTTAAATTGACAGGGATTAAAACACACCCTGGTTATCAGGACTGCCAATTACATTATCCTGAAGTCAAATCTAAGACATGTAAGTTATATACAAGGTATATCCAATGTAAGGTATTTAAGAGATATACATGATAGTTATAAATCAATTTAAAGTATTTAAGAGAGATATAAAATAATTAAATCAAATTTCAGGTATTTAAGAGATATACAAGATAATTAAGTGCAATTTAAGATATTTAAATGATTCACAATATAGTTAAGCAAAGATATAAATTTAAAATATTTAAGAGGTATACAAGATAATTAAGTCCAATGTAAAGTATTTAAGAAATCTACAAAATAGTTAAATTCAATTTAAGGTATTTAAGAGATATTTTTAAAAAAACATTTAGTTGCATGTCCTTCACAGGACGTAGCAGTCAACCCCAGCATTTTCGCTGTTCGTGATTCCTGGGCAAGTTTTACGTTCAGTAGTTTGCCATTGCTTTCTGAACGACCGGCACCTATACCTTTTTAAAAACAACCAACACTGCTGTGTTTCTAACCCAGGTATACGGGATTACGAATTGCACCCGTAATCTCTTCGCTGTGGAGACCGGTATTTAAGAGATATACAGGATACTTAAGTCCAACTTAAAACATTTAAGTTAAATACAAGATAGATGAGTATTATTCAGTATAAACACAAACTGGTTAAGGAAATACCAGATTTTTGCAGAGGCCTC
The DNA here is from genome assembly GCA_014155875.1 of Cepaea nemoralis. Classification (NCBI taxonomy): domain Eukaryota; kingdom Metazoa; phylum Mollusca; class Gastropoda; order Stylommatophora; family Helicidae; genus Cepaea; species Cepaea nemoralis. The sequence goes on along the minus strand of JACEFZ010004774.1, from coordinate 134,841 downwards.
AACAGTAGATTGGTTGTTTTAATCAGCTGGTTGTAGAATGTCCTCTCTGAGGCAGATAACTCAAACAGGGGCTCCAACTCTGGGGGTCCAGGCTCCAACACTGTGCATCCACAACGCAGTCCCCCAGCCATTACTTTTGTAATCCATCCAAGCTTAAAAGGTAAAATAACATTCAATATCACATTATGTTTGCCCGTTACTTTTGTAATCCTGCCAAGCTTAAAAGGTAAAATAACATTCAATATCACAATATGTTTGTCCATTACTTTTGTAATCCAGAAAAGCTTAAAAGGTAAAATAACATTCAATATCATATTATGTTTGCCCATTACTTTTGTAATCCAGACAAGCTTAAAAGGTAAAATAACATTCAATATCACATTATGTTTGCCCGTTATTTTTGTAATCCAGCCAAGCTTAAAAGGTAAAATAACATTCAATATCACATTATGTTTGCCCGTTACTTTTGTAATCCAGCCAAGCTTAAAAGGTAAAATAACATTTAATATCACATTATGTTTGCCGATTAATTTTTAGCCTTTGAACAATCATGTTTTCTTTTAGTTTTTTTTTAAACTGATCATTATCATCATCATGTGAAATACAAATAAGCATAGCATTCATGGTTTGTCATCTCACACAATCACAAGCCTCATATCAGGTTTATATTCTTATCCAGATTTGGCCATGTGGATATTATCCAAGTCCTTTACTTATTTTCTTATCCCTGATCTTTAATATTATTATTAACTTTTTTGTGGTTTTTAATTATTTTCTTATCCATAATCTTTATTATTATTATTATTATTATTATTTTGTGTGTGTGGTTTACTTACTCAATAATTTACACATTAAGTTAACATTGCTTACTGCAAAACATTTGCTCAAATATAGTAAAATATGTATTTGAATGCACTTATTTTAAATAGCCTAGTTTATACACAATATCTGAGACTAAGTTTTAGTGATAAGCCAGTCGTGTAATAAATGCATGACTGTTTGTATGTTGAAATTTCTCAATTTTGATTTATCTCAATTTTCCCAACAACATTGCCACAGGAGGGCAGATTATTACTTTTATGGTCATATCTAGTGTCAGCACATTGTTTTAGACTACTTTCCTAGTGATCCAGCAACTTTGGTTTTTTTTGGGAAAATCCATGAATGGTGATAATGTTGAAATTGTAATTTAGATATATAATGTACTTATTTGGGTTTGTGACATGTCATTTATCTTAAGGAAATATAAACATTCAGGTATATGTAACTTCTATTGTTATATAGCTTGATGCAGTCGTTATTTCTCTTATCTTTCATTTTTCTAGCTAAGTGTTCTTGCTTTCTGTTCACTGCTCACTATTATATTTTGCGTTGACTTGTTTCCAGCATCATCTCTACAGTAATCACTCTTGTTTTCTTAGTTAACATTCCAGAAAAACCTTACCTGCCTGACATTTGCCAATGACACAGGGCAATTTGTCTTCTTGAGAGAACTGTGAGTATCTCTGCTGACAAATGAGAAAATATTAGTCATGGTTTATATACAAGACCTTGAGTTGAGTGGAGTTGAACTAAGAACTGCTATCACTGCACTCAGGACATTCCCATACGCGCACCGTTCCCATGTTCAACAGCCAGCAAAGAGTCATACTACTAATCGTTCTCAGTGCTATCTGATTGAAAGTTCTCCTGGTCTTCCCTCTCAGTTTTGAGATTCTACAACCCCTGCCAATCCCCCACAATCTCATTCTCTCCACATACAGGTTCTCAATCTGTTCCCCCACCTTCTCCACCTGGTCCCACAGGAGCATAAGACCTTAAAACATGGAAGACAATGGCATGTTAACTTGTGTATATGTTAAAACTCCCTCTGTGGTTAGAAATCGTATAAAGAGTAGACCAAATGGCCGCTGTCCAGACTAACATTCCAAATTTGAAAATCTACCAATAAAATACCAGCTCTGTGGTGAAGGGGTTACAGATGCAGTTTGTAATCCCACATACCGCATTTGAAACACAGCTGCAGGCAATCTGGAAGCAGACTGCCTTGTGTTCATTTTTATAAAATGGCATGAGTGCCTGTAGTTCAGAAAGTAATGGCAAACTACTGAACGTAAACTTGCCAAGAAATCACAAACAGCTAAATAATGCTGGGGTTGACTGTGATGTCTTGTAAAGGATATGCAACTAATTAATCAATAAAATAATATTTACAGCATGTGTGGTTCTGAAAAGAAACACTTGGATCCTTAACGGGGCTGTAGAGTTTCATGCACTGTGCTGATATACCTCCTGGTGTGCTCAATGAAAGGCGACTGGGCTACTTAAGGAGATATATATGTCCAATGGGGTGGCCCTTTAGCAAATTCAAACCGAATCAAACCTATAAGGTGAGCTGCTTGATACAGAATGGATGAAAGAGGTTTACAATCCATGTCTACAAATGTGAGGAACCTATCACTGACTCAGATACCTACTTCTCTTAGCATTACCTTTCACTCAAATGTCACACGTAAACTCTGAATAATGCATTTACAGTTGTGATTTGTTAGTAATACATTTACATACTTCTACTGCTCGTAGAAAAACTAAGAAGTATAAACGGATTAGAAAGCAGCAAGTCAAATGGTTTGGCCATGCAAGTAGGCTACCAGTCAACAGCATGCCACAACAAGCAATGACGTACAGACCAGATGGAAACAGAGGAAGAGGCCGACCACGTAAACGCTGGACAGAGGGAATAACAGAATCCATGGGAATGTCGATATACGAAGCCCATAACCGGGCACTCTCACGAAGTTTATACTTCACCTCGACACCGCAAGGTACAAGAGGAACATGATGAGATGAGATGAGATACTTCTTAGTAATAGATTTACACACTCTGAGAAGTGCACTTACAGATATGATTTGTAAGTAATACATTTACACACTCTGAATTTATCCATATTCTCTTCTTCATTCATCCGGAATGTTTGTTTCGGACTTATTTGCATTGTGCCTATTTACAGCAGAGCTGCAATATTTGCACCTTTTGGCCGACACATCTGACTTCTGTAGACATTTGTTGCCCGGGTTAACCTTCCTGGGGTTGTCACATATTCTAGGCACACATGAAGTGGGTTGGTCAGTTCCTTTCCTCATCGATTTTCCCAGAAAACTTTGAAAATTGTGTGGTACCCAATTTTATAAAGCTGGGTTGACCCCAGAGTCATCGGTAAGTACAGGACTCTATTTGTGCTTTAAGATGCACTGGACATATGGTGCTAGATAAAAAAAATATCGTTTACAGGATGTCGCAGTCAACTCCAGCATATTCTTAGCTGTTTGTGATTTCTTGGCAAGTTTATGTTCAGTAATTTGCCATTGCTTTCCGAGTGACTGGCACTCACATCATTGTATGAAAACTACTGCAAGGCGGTCGCCTGCCGAATCACCCACAGCTGTGTTTCAAACATGGTATCCTGAAATTACGCCTTTAACGTTTTCACCACAGCAGCGGTGCTAGGCCATTATTTTAAAAGACCAATCGGCACTTTGTGGGTAATTATCTGCACTGTGTGGGTGATAACCTCCCTGGCTGCCTTTACTTCCCAAGAGATTTCCTGGTACCCACTTTAGACTGGGTCGAACTGGAAGCCCATATAATTTTTAAAATCAAAATCCCCCCCCCCCCCCCCCCCCCCCCCCCCCCCCCCCCCCCCCCCCCCCCAATGCAGATCAAACCTATGACCACCGGGCCAGCAGGCGTGTAGTCACTATGCTGCCAGAGCTCCCAGAGATGTAGGGGTTGGATACCATAATCCTGCTTCTTCTGGGGATTGAACCTGACCCACTTTCTTGGTCATGGCAAGCCACTATGGCTCACCAACGTGTACAACAAAAACTGACCACACCTGGGGTGCTTCCCAGTGTACAGGACATCTGGATGCATGTCTGCTGCATCTCCAAGAAACACAGAGTGAGCTGCCCCTGCTCCAATATCCCATGCCATGAAACCTTTTGCGAACTGAAAAAACAAGAGTTAGAGAACTTACTGAACTCTTCTTTCTGATGGGAATCATGTAGATCTGTTACTTTTCATATACATAACCACATAAATGATTACTGTCTTCATCAAGTGTTTTGCCAAATACTATGTATAATCATCATTCTCCACATCTCATGATCTATATTAAAATCTGTCAATTTGTTTCCTGACATTTCTTCATGTTATCAATCTTCCCATGTAGTCTTAATCATTTTCCCCTGAAAATGTCCTTTTGTTCCTGAGGTGAAGCATAAACAGCAGGAGAGTGCCCATTTATGGGCTTCATATATCTAGATTCCCATAGACTGTAATTCCCTCTGTCCATCGTTTACATGCTCAGCCTCTTCTTCTGCTTCCACTTGGTCTGCACATCATTGCTTGTTGTCGTATACTGTTAGTTGGTAACCTAGTTATATGGCCAAACCATTTAACTTGCTGTTTCCTGATGAAATCTTGCACTGCTATAAACCCAACTTTACCCATTTCTTCATTTCTCTCTTCTTGACACATTGAGTACTCTTCTCAGGAATCTCATTTCTGTTGTAATTTTTCTTTTCTCTTTTTCTGTCATTGTCCAGGTTTGGCATTGTTAGCATGGAGTTGGTAGGAGGATTGTGTTGTAGAGTGCTTTTTTAGTTTCTCTTGATACATGTTTGTCCTTTAGTATTGGTGCCATTTGTCCAATGAGTTGGTTTGCCTTATTGCACCTATTTTTTATTGTGTCTTATAATTTGCCATTTCTTCTTCTTCTTCTTTTCGTTCATCCGGAGTGTTTTTTCAGATGTGATTGCGGTGTGTCTGTTATGCGCCCTTGGGCCGAAACCCGTAGGCCAACACATCCGGCTACAGCGTGCTTTTTTGACCAGGTAGCATTCCTGGGAGACTCTCACTTTTGTGGTGCTATCTACAACCCAGCTGGCCAAGTTGGAACGGTCGAAGGCAACGGTCATCCCTCAAAGGAAGGCAGGGACAGTCCATAGCATTTTCCGCGATCCAAGGTTGCTTCCATAGTTGCAGGGCCGACACATAGCGCCCTGGTTCTGGGCTCACCGAGGGAAATCGTCACGTCGTGCTAATGGCTGCTTTAACTCCTCACTTCAATATATTGGTCATTTCGTTTGCCCCGGGCCATTCCCGCACAAACCAGACAGGTTTGCAGACGGCATCCACTCAGCGAGTTTTCGGACATGTGCTTGTCGTTGCGCCCGTCAGAGCTGTTCCAGGCACGACAGACATTCGGAAAACTACCTAGTCAGAGCTGTTCCGAACAAGAGCGGCATTCGGAAACTAGGTAGTCAGAGCTGTTCTAGCACAAGAGACATTCGGACGAGACATTTCACTCGGACGTAATTGCGTAGTGTCAATTTTTAGTTTGCCACCCGTAGGACGAAACTTCCGGCTTCCGGCGGGCATTTTTTAATGAGGTTAGCCTTCCTCTTGTTCGAGACAAGTTAGACTCTTATTTCGACTTCCACACAGCAAGCTTTTCCTTTGGTCTGCCACGTAATGGATTCACAAGCCAGGCGTTCCACTTCGTGTCATCGAGACAATTTTCCACCTTTGACTACACTCGCTCCATGACTACGGTTAAACACTTTCATCGGAACGTGCGACCGAGGTGTTTTTCCACCTTTTAGTACTCGCTCACGAGGTAGGCTACATGTGCTGCCGGCTCAGCACCTTACCTCCGTACAGCAGTGAGCAAGAAACGGCCAGGCCCTCTCATCCGGGGATCCCTCATATCCCCCAGCTGAGAGCCTTCGGGCAAGTATCTGAACTGGGCTTGTAGCGTGCCCAGTATCTCACCTCCATTTATCGGTGGAGGCGTTTGTGTAGGTATCTGGACCAAGATTTGTGCTTCGTGCGCCAGAGCTTAAATTTTTTACTGCTATCCTCAGCCTACCTGCAGAGCAGCAGGTTGTGTCTCTCTTAGTCTGGTCCCTATCCCATATGCTGTCCGATATGTAGTTTTTCATCCATCGGCAAGCACATGGGGTCGATGGGACACGCAAGCTCCCCCACCACGGCAAGGTGGAGACACATCGGGGGAGATTTGCCATTTGATTATATTATACTTCTAAGTACTTGAAGCTCTTTACTTGTTTCGGGGGAGTTCTTTTAGATGAATCTTTGTAGTTTTTTCTTCATTGGTAATAGTTATTACCTCTGTTTAACTGATGCTAATTTTCATGTTCTGCTCCTTACATACTTCGTTTAGACTATTCATGTGAACTTGTAGTTCTGCTCCTGATGTGCGATTAGTGCTCGATTGTCCAAAAATAGGTGTTCTTTAATGGCGTAATTTACCATTGGTTCTTCTGTGTTCTGTTCATCATGCAGTGTTGTTACAGTCTGTTTGGTTGGTTACCTTACATCTGCTGATTATGCTTCTTTCTTTTCCTATGAGCAGTATGAAAAATTCCCTGTCAGCTTGCGAGGCTAGTCGCAGGCCACAAAATGCCAGCTGCCTCTTTCTGAAGTTTGTGATTAGGTGCTTTTGTCTTAGTCCCTCCAAACATTGTTCACTACAACATGAGAAAAGATGTACCGAAATATATGAAAAATACTGGAGCAAATGAGAAACTGAAAAAACATGAGATTCTAGAAAATAAACATAGTTCGCAGACACCGTAGCTCTATGTTAATTGAAGAGAGAAAAAGACTTTTGCTAGAAAGCCACAAGAAGGAATGAGTGAGAGAGGGAAAAGTAACTTGTTTACAGATCTCAGCACATGAAACGACCAATACTGATGGTGATCAGGAGCTATGAAGAAGAATGATCAGACCAGCCAGTTAGCAAGTCACTTTATGATGATTTTACAAATGTGTGCTTGCACATATACACACATGCATAAAAAGAGCACACATAACATACATGTGCATGACTCACACACAATGCACTCATATGTGTCTTCCAATCCATGTCTTGATGATGTCCACCCACTTGTACTGTTGTCTTCCAGTCCATGTTTTGTTGTCTATCCACACGTAATGTCTTCTACTCCATATCTTGATGTTGTCCACCCACTTGTAATATCTTCAAGTCAATATCTTGATAATGTCCACCCACATGTAATGTCTTCTACTCCATATCTTGATGATGTCCACCCATTCACTTTACTCTCCAGCACATCCTCTAATGAGGTCCTGCATCCTGTACCTCTTGTAATAATGCCAACTACTGTTGGAGATGACACAGTTCTACCACAAAAGCATCGCAAGACAGATCAGTAATACCTCTTAACAGTAGCTGGCTAGTTCCACAAAATGATTAACCTTTCTCATAACACCAGATTCTATGGAACCAGCCCTGGCAAACCCAAACAGGTCTTTACAGCTGACGTTTTGTAAGGGATGAGGCAGGCAGTTTCATGCCACCTTCCTTAGTGGCCTTTTGAGACGCACATGGGAGGTTAAATCGTTATGATTCTTTACTTTCCCTCAAGGACCTAGGAATCACATGGGTTGATGATGATGATGAATCATTACCTTAATTCTTGTAGGTACATGAACACCACCTGCCTGGCCCAGCTGACCAAAGGTATTGCAGCCCCAGGAGTATACCTGAGAGTTTGCCGTTAGGGCCAGGTTATGGTGATCTCCAGCAGCCAACTTGATCACATGCCGGCCTGGTAGAAATACATATATATATATATATATATATATATATATATACATAGTATGACGCTGACTTAGGCAGGTGTCATGACATAAGAAAAGATAATGATGTTTCAAAAAAGTACCTATTTCCAACTCTCGACACACTCATCATCTTCAACATCATTATGTACTCTGCCTGGTGACATCACACTCATTGACACCTGGCGTCTTGACAGACGATAGTTTGTTGCAATGCACTTTAAGGTATAACTAAACAACCCATGGCGGAGACCAGAGATGGAGTTATACCTCTCCATAGCACAAATCCTGAGCTGAATTGTAGAACCATGTGTTGCCCATGCAGCATGATTCCTCTCTTGGCTTGTCTAGTTTACTCCAGAGGAAAGGTAACACCAATAAGTCTGGAACAAGACAAGCTGCAGAAGCTGCCAGATCAGTAAAGCAATGCTCTGTCTGGTGACATAGGCTTTCACATGTCTCCACATAGCTCAGTTCTCAGCATTCTGGAAAATTCTACTGATGATATTCCTGTGTGCCACAGACTCAGCCCAGCCAGCATCATCTAATCTCAATATGCCTCCATCTCTTCAATAGCTGATCTTTATGATTATCATGTTCTCCAATGCCCGTCTTCTCATGATATGACCAAAGAATGTTGTCTCTTTCTCATTAAATGTTTGTATTGGGTGCTCACTCGCTTTGAACTCAAGCGTAGTCCATACACACTACTTCTAGTAGCACTGGACTGAATTTTGCAGGTCGATTAGCTTTCCCTATTACCAGTGTCCATTGCCACCAGGCAAACCCACTCTGACTTCTGAGGTACTTGTAATTTACGTCTCAGAGTCAAGGACGAGAAGTCAACATTTTAGTCCAACTGAACAATGTAGGGGTTGAACCCGCTACCTCAGCATCAGCACATCGGATGTTTAAGAAAGAGTATTATTATCCATTCGACCATGCAGACCGTTCATGACTACATATAATGCTCTACTTGCATGAGCCTCCTCTTGGCATTCAGTGTTAGTGACCCTGGTAATCCAAAGGTATTCACAACATTTGTCTCAGAAACCACATACATAAATTAGTTAAAAATATGATTGGTGTTCAGACAGTAATGCACCACATAGTTTTTCTCAGGAGCTGTTAATTCAAAAGTATGAAATTCATACACAAAATACATGGATATGTCATGTAAACATCAGTATTATTCAACATAATCCCCATCAAGTTTGTTGGATTTATGCCAGTGTGAAACAAGTGCATGTATTTTTTGCGTGTACCAAATTTTGTCTTGATCATGTAGCCATTTTGTTTCGCTGCATGAATCACTCCATCATCCTGCACTTATCACAAAGTACAATCTATCATATATTCCATTCTTTCATGTGACCCATCCAACAATGAGACAACAACGAGACAAAAATGAGCAGACTTAATAAACAAAATACAAACTAGAACTATATGTCCATATGGTGGATTTGGTAGATGTGTATCGAAAGAGAGTTTAGGGGAGTATCTAGCATCCATACACTGATATTCTGTTGAGGGAGACTAACCACTTACAGGCATGTCTCGAGCATCATGACACCACTTCTGTTAACCAATCACCAGCCAGTGTCTCCACATGTGAAACACTCACTGAACTTTTATAACAAACTGGATTAAATATCTTAAATATCAGGACATGTCAAAATTAAAAAGGTTTCTTGTTCAACTCTGTTGAACGCTGGCACTGTGGTGAAGGGGTCACAAATGCAATTCATAATCCCGCATATCGCCTTTAAAATACAGCTGCAGGTGACTTGGAAGCTGACTGGCTTGCATTGGTTTCTATGCAATGGTAAAGATGCTGGTCGTTCAGAAAGCAGTGGCTAACTACTGAACATAAACTTGCCCAGGAATCACAAACAGCCCAAACATTATAGCGTTGACAACAATATTCTGTATAGGATGGGATGTGCAATTAACTTTTTTTCTCAACTAACAGTCAGAACATCCACCTGCAGTCAACCGGGACAGCAGGTCTCTGAGCACCTGCCTTGCACTCTGCCTTGCGCTCTGAAGGGCATGGGATCATTTTCAGACTTGTCATTTGGTTCACTAGTGCAGATTATTCTGAGACCCCTAGGGATTGTTGATGAAGCTACAGAGTTTGTGCTCTGGGTGACACTTTATGCAGGCTGCTTTGTGGAAAATGACCAACCCAGAGCAAGGAAGTCAATCCTTTTTCCTGTAAGCCCCTTTTGTCTTTTAAACTTGTATTGGGACAGTGATACTTTAAACTATTTCTTGCGCAAGTCAGATTTTCGAAATGTACAATAAAACATAAAAATAGACTTCCAATTAAAAAAAATAAGAGTAGATCAATTAAAATCAGAAAATGGAATTAGTTTTCAGTTACAATCACAAGTGATAGGATGGATGTTGCAGCTAGAAAGCCTTCAACAGCACACAAAAGCAAAAAGACTATCTTAAACACCAAAATGTCACTTAACTGAGGCCCTGGAAACATTTGAATCCTAGGGTACAAAAATTAAACTGTGTGCCATGAGCTATTTCATTCAATCAATAATATCAACAGCTGTGCCATGAGCTATTTCATTCAATCAACAATATTAAAAACTGTGTGCCATGAGCTATTTCATTCAATCAACAATATTAAAAGTCATGTTATCTTTGTCACCTTTGTCCTCACTGCACAGGACATTTTCTGGATTCAGACTGGCATAATCCATAACTTCCACACCCTTGCTAGGACTGACAGATGACATAGTCCTCTTGGGCAATGCTGGACTAACATCATCATCATCAAATACCTTGCTGACTGGCATGGACAATTATGCTTGTCCACATCAAGCTACGTCTCCAAACTAAACTGCATCTCCACACCTAGCTATTTCTCCACACCTAGCTATTTCTCCACACCTAGCTATTTCTCTACACCTAGCTATTTCTCCACACCTAGCTATTTCTCCACACACCTAGCTATTTCTCCACACCTAGCTATTTCTCTACACCTAGCTATTTCTCCACACCTAGCTATTTCTCCACACCTAGCTATTTCTCCACCACACCTAGCTATTTCTCCACACCTAGCTATTTCTCCACACCTAGCTATTTCTTCACACCTAGCTATTTCTCCACACCTAGCTATTTCTCCACACCTAGCTATTTCTCCACACCTAGCTATTTCTCCACACCTAGCTATTTCTCCACACCTAGCTATTTCTCCACACCTAGCTATTTCTCCACCACACCTAGCTATTTCTCCACACCTAGCTATTTCTCCACACCTAGCTATTTCTCCACACCTAGCTATTTCTCCACACCTAGCTATTTCTCCACACCTAGCTATTTCTCCACACCTAGCTATTTCTCCACACCTAGCTATTTCTCCACCACACCTAGCTATTTCTCCACCACCTAGCTATTTCTCCACCACACCTAGCTATTTCTCCACCACACCTAGCTATTTCTCCACCACACCTAGCTATTTCTCCACACCTAGCTATTTCTCCACACCTAGCTATTTCTCCACACCTAGCTATTTCTTCACACCTAGCTATTTCTCTACACCTAGCTATTTCTCCACACCTAGCTATTTCTTCACACCTAGCTATTTCTCTACACCTAGACATTTCTCCACACCTAGCTATTTTTCCACACCTAGCTATTTCTCCACAACACCTAGCTATTTCTCCACCACACCTAGCTATTTCTCCACACCTAGCTATTTTTCCACCACACCTAGCTATTTTTCCACCACACCTAGCTATTTCTCCACCACACCTAGCTATTTCTCCACCACACCTAGCTATTTCTCCACCACACCTAGCTATTTCTCCACCACACCTAGCTATTTCTCCACCACACCTAGCTATTTTTCCACACCTATCTTTTTCTCCACCACACCTAGCTATTTTCCAACACCTAGCTATTTCTCCACCACACCTAGCTATTTTCCCACACCTAGCTATTTCTCCACCACACCTAGCTATTTCTCCACACCTATCTATTTCTCCACCACACCTAGCTATTTCTCCACACCTAGCTATTTCTCCACCACACCTAGCTATTTCTCCACACCTAGCTACATCTCCACACCTAGCTATTTTTCCACTACACCTAGCTATTTTTCCACCACACCTAGCTATTTCCCCACACCTAGCTATTTTCCACCACACCTAGCTATTTTTCCACCACACCTAGCTATTTTTCCACGACACCTAGCTATTTTTCCACCACACCTAGCTATTTATCCACCACATCTAGCAATTTCTCCACATCTACCTATTTCTCCACCACATCTAGTATTTCTCCACCACACCTAGCAATTTCTCCACATCTAGCTATTTATCAACCACACTTAGCTATTTCTCCACACTTAGCAATTTCTCTACATCTAGCTATTTCTCCACGTCTAGCTATGTCTCCACCACACCTAGCTATTTCTCCATACCTAGCTATTTTTTCACATCTAGTTATTTCTCCACACTGAGCTATTTCTCCACAACTAGCTTATTTCTCCATGACAAAAGGCTGTCAGGAATCGTCTCTCACTGTTTTCCTCCATCTCTCTTTCCATTAATCTGATCAGTTGTCACCACACGTTCCAGTTTTACTTTTCTCATGATGTGGACAAAGAATGGTCGGGCCACTACCTCTATGATTTTTGTGATTAGTTATTATATCTTGGAATCATTAAGAATATTCAGATGTCTCAGTCTGGTTGTCCAACAAGTGTTTAGCATTCTGGATAAAGAACAACACCACAAACATATGCAAATACTTCTACCCAGCATCACTATGATAGTGAGGGAAAGATAAAACTCTAATTCAAAATTTGTACAACATAAACAGACAAATTAAACAGAAACTCATCAATACAAACAAATACCTCTGGTTGAGATTAAATTAAAGAACAAAAGCCCAAATGACACTGGGTCATTAATTACAGAATGAAAGCATAGCTTACCCACAAACTTGACAATTGTAGGTTGAGCTCTATCCACTAATTTACTCAATCATGTTAAATCTGATCATTAACAGCAGCAGCAGCAGCAGCAGCAGCAGCAGCAGCAGCCGCCGCCGCCGCAGCAGCACAACAACAACATGAAAACATAGCTTACCCACAAAGAACTTGACAATTGTGGGTTGAGTTCTATCCAACAAGTCCCCAAGCCCGAGCTGGCCCTGATAATTGCAGCCCCACACCCACAGCTCGGTGGCTGTGACCACAGGTGGATGAGGTGGTAAACACCCTTCAGCATCTGTTGATGTTTGAACAGCAAAAGAAAAGGTAATAACCAGGATGTATATTAGTGAGAACCCAGGAAGGTGAACCTGGTCAACAAATGCCTGAAGAAATCGGGTGTGTCGGCCTTAAAGTGCAAATATTGCAGCTCTGCTGTAAACAGGCACAACACAATGATGTCCTAAACATATTCTGGATGAAAGCAGAAGAAGAAGAAGAAGAAGAAGAAGAAGAAGAAGAAGAAGAAGAAGAAGAAGAAGAAGAAGAAGAAGAAGAAGAAGAAGAAGAAGAAGAAGAAGAAGAAGAAGAAGAAGAAGAAGAAGAAGAAGACGAAGAAGATATCAGTCATTATATGAGATGCTGTGACTAGTTCCCTTTCTTGCCATTACTTTGCATTTCTTTCTCTGTCACTTCTCCACCTTACAGTGGTAGAGGAGTTTGCATTTTCCAGTGACTTCAAGGGCTATGCTGGTGGTAACGAGGCTAATGGTAGGGTCTCCTAGGTTAGATAGGTCAAGGGTACAGACAAATAGAGGCACAAACCTGTTGCCTTGTAAGTGGACTAGGGACAAATGCTAGGGCACACAAATCAATCGAAATGTCCGGAGTGCTGAGAAGTCAGTTCTTGGCTCAACTTAATACAACTCTGGGGACAGCCAAAGGACAGAGAGAGCAAATTTTAAAAGAAAAAAAGCTTCTCAAAGTAAAATTTACTAAGCCACAGCTTTCATGAAACAGTGCAATACAATTCACTTTATGATATTTTGCATTTCAAAGAAATCATCTCGCAAATCTATTGTATGAAACTAATTCTACTCAACTTTCAATAGAACCTACACCTTTACTTGGTGAAATCAGAGCTCTATCTGCTACATCACCACTGCTTAAATTCATTTCGTTCATGAGGTCTATCAGTCTGTACATGGTGTTAAAGTCATACGATCATGTCCTTAAAGTGTCTCCTATTCCCAGCAACTCTCTTCAGCTCAGTCTAAGTCTGTGCCAAACATCCTTACATGCTTGTGTAATGTATATTTACCTGGGGTGTGTTCTTTCTCCTATGCCCTGGGTCTCTCCCTCTACTACCTTCAGTATTTCTCCTATGCCCTGGGTCTCTCCCTCTAGTACCTTCAGTATTTCTCCTATGCACTGGGTCTCTCCCTCTACTACCTTCAGTATTTCTCCTATGCCCTGGGTCTCTCCCCCTAGTACCTTCAGTATTTCTCCTATGCACTGGGTCTCTCCCTCTACTACCTTCAGTATTTCTCCTATGCCCTGGGTCTCTCCCTCTACTACCTTCAGTATTTCTCCTATGCCCTGGGTCTCTCCCTCTACTACCTTCAGTATTTCTCCTATGCCCTGGGTCTCTCCCTCTAGTACCTTCAGTATTTCTCCTATGCCCTGGGTCTCTCCCTCTACTACCTTCAGTATTTCTCCTATGCACTGGGTCTCTCCCTCTACTACCTTCAGTATTTCTCCTATGCCCTGGGTCTCTCCCTCTACTACCTTCAGTATTTCTCCTATGCCCTGGGTCTCTCCCTCTACTACCTTCAGTATTTCTCCTATGCCCTGGGTCTCTCCCTCTAGTACCTTCAGTATTTCTCCTATGCCCTGGGTCTCTCCCCCTAGTACCTTCAGTATTTCTCCTATGCCCTGGGTCTCTCCCCCTAGTACCTTCAGTATTTCTCCTATGCACTGGGTCTCTCCCTCTACTACCTTCAGTATTTCTCCTATGCCCTGGGTCTCTCCCTCTACTACCTTCAGTATTTCTCCTATGCACTGGGTCTCTCCCTCTAGTACCTTCAGTATTTCTCCTATGCCCTGGGTCTCTCCATCTACTACCTTCAGTATTTCTCCTATGCACTGGGTCTCTCCCTCTAGCTACCTTCAGTATTTCTCCTATGCCCTGGGTCTCTCCCTCTACTACCTTCAGTATTTCTCCTATGCACTGGGTCTCTCCCTCTACTACCTTCAGTATTTCTCCTATGCCCTGGGTCTCTCCCTCTACTACCTTCAGTATTTCTCCTATGCACTGGGTCTCTCCCTCTAGTACCTTCAGTATTTCTCCTATGCCCTGGGTCTCTCCCTCTACTACCTTCAGTATTTCTCCTATGCCCTGGGTCTCTCCCTCTACTACCTTCAGTATTTCTCCTATGCCCTGGGTCTCTCCCTCTACTACCTTCAGTATTTCTCCTATGCCCTGGGTCTCTCCCTCTAGTACCTTCAGTATTTCTCCTATGCACTGGGTCTCTCCCTCTAGTACCTTCAGTATTTCTCCTATGCCCTGGGTCTCTCCCTCTAGTACCTTCAGTATTTCTCCTATGCCCTGGGTCTCTCCCTCTACTACCTTCAGTATTTCTCCTATGCCCTGGGTCTCTCCCTCTAGTACCTTCAGTATTTCTCCTATGCACTGGGTCTCTCCCTCTACTACCTTCAGTATTTCTCCTATGCACTGGGTCTCTCCCTCTAGTACCTTCAGTATTTCTCCTATGCCCTGGGTCTCTCCCTCTAGTACCTTCAGTATTTCTCCTATGCACTGGGTCTCTCCCTCTACTACCTTCAGTATTTCTCCTATGCCCTGGGTCTCTCCCTCTAGCTACCTTCAGTATTTCTCCTATGCACTGGGTCTCTCCCTCTACTACCTTCAGTATTTCTCCTATGCCCTGGGTCTCTCCCTCTACTACCTTCAGTATTTCTCCTATGCACTGGGTCTCTCCCTCTAGTACCTTCAGTATTTCTCCTATGCCCTGGGTCTCTCCCTCTAGTACCTTCAGTATTTCTCCTATGCACTGGGTCTCTCCCTCTAGTACCTTCAGTATTTCTCCTATGCCCTGGGTCTCTCCCTCTAGTACCTTCAGTATTTCTCCTATGCCCTGGGTCTCTCCCTCTAGTACCTTCAGTATTTCTCCTATGCCCTGGGTCTCTCCCTCTAGTACCTTCAGTATTTCTCCTATGCACTGGGTCTCTCCCTCTAGTACCTTCAGTATTTCTCCTATGCCCTGGGTCTCTCCCTCTACTACCTTCAGTATTTCTCCTATGCACTGGGTCTCTCCCTCTAGTACCTTCAGTATTTCTCCTATGCCCTGGGTCTCTCCCTCTAGTACCTTCAGTATTTCTCCTATGCCCTGGGTCTCTCCCTCTAGTACCTTCAGTATTTCTCCTATGCCCTGGGTCTCTCCCTCTAGTACCTTCAGTATTTCTCCTATGCCCTGGGTCTCTCCCTCTAGTACCTTCAGTATTTCTCCTATGCCCTGGGTCTCTCCCTCTAGTACCTTCAGTATTTCTCCTATGCCCTGGGTCTCTCCCTCTAGTACCTTCAGTATTTCTCCTATGCCCTGGGTCTCTCCCTCTAGTACCTTCAGTATTTCTCCTATGCCCTGGGTCTCTCCCTCTAGCTACCTTCAGTATTTCTCCTATGCCCTGGGTCTCTCCCTCTAGTACCTTCAGTATTTCTCCTATGCCCTGGGTCTCTCCCTCTAGTACCTTCAGTATTTCTCCTATGCCCTGGGTCTCTCCCTCTAGTACCTTCAGTATTTCTCCTATGCCCTGGGGTCTCTCCCTCTAGTACCTTCAGTATTTCTCCTATGCCCTGGGTCTCTCCCTCTAGTACCTTCAGTATTTCTCCTATGCCCTGGGTCTCTCCTCTAGTACCTTCAGTATTTCTCCTATGCCCTGGGTCTCTCCCTCTAGTACCTTCAGTATTTCTCCTATGCCCTGGGTCTCTCCCTCTAGTACCTTTCAGTATTTCTCCTATGCCTGGGTCTCTCCCTCTACTACCTTCAGTATTTCTCCTATGCCCTGGTCTCTCCCTCTAGTACCTTCAGTATTTCTCCTATGCCCTGGGTCTCTCCCTCTACTACCTTCAGTATTTCTCCTATGCCTGGGTCTCTCCCTCTAGTACCTTCAGTATTTCTCCTATGCCCTGGGTCTCTCCCTCTAGTACCTTCAGTATTTCTCCTATGCCCTGGGTCTCTCCCTCTAGTACCTTCAGTATTTCTCCTATGCCCTGGGTCTCTCCCTCTAGTACCTTCAGTATTTCTCCTATGCCCTGGGTCTCTCCCTCTACTACCTTCAGTATTTCTCCTATGCCCTGGGTCTCTCCCTCTACTACCTTCAGTATTTCTCCTATGCCCTGGGTCTCTCCCTCTACTACCTTCAGTATTTCTCCTATGCCCTGGGTCTCTCCCTCTACTACCTTCAGTATTTCTCCTATGCCCTGGGTCTCTCCCTCTACTACCTTCAGTATTTCTCCTATGCCCTGGGTCTCTCCCTCTAGTACCTTCAGTATTTCTCCTATGCCCTGGGTCTCTCCCTCTAGTACCTTCAGTATTTCTCCTATGCCCTGGGTCTCTCCCTCTAGTACCTTCAGTATTTCTCCTATGCCCTGGGTCTCTCCCTCTAGTACCTTCAGTATTTCTCCTATGCCCTGGGTCTCTCCCTCTAGTACCTTCAGTATTTCTCCTATGCCCTGGGTCTCTCCCTCTACTACCTTCAGTATTTCTCCTATGCCCTGGGTCTCTCCCTCTAGTACCTTCAGTATTTCTCCTATGCCCTGGGTCTCTCCCTCTAGTACCTTCAGTATTTCTCCTATGCCCTGGGTCTCTCCCTCTAGTACCTTCAGTATTTCTCCTATGCCCTGGGTCTCTCCCTCTAGTACCTTCAGTATTTCTCCTATGCCCTGGGTCTCTCCCTCTAGTACCTTCAGTATTTCTCCTATGCCCTGGGTCTCTCCCTCTAGTACCTTCAGTATTTCTCCTATGCCTGGGTCTCTCCCTCTACTACCTCAGTATTTCTCCTATGCCCTGGGTCTCTCCCTCTACTACCTTCAGTATTTCTCCTATGCCCTGGGTCTCTCCCTCTACTACCTTCAGTATTTCTCCTATGCCCTGGGTCTCTCCCTAGCTACCTTCAGTATTTCTCCTATGCCCTGGGTCTCTCCCTCTAGTACCTTCAGTATTTCTCCTATGCCTGGGTCTCTCCTCTAGTACCTTCAGTATTTCTCCTATGCCCTGGATCTCTCCCTCTAGTACCTTCAGTATTTCTCCTATGCCCTGGGTCTCTCCCTCTAGTACCTTCAGTATTTCTCCTATGCACCTGGGTCTCTCCCTCTAGTACCTTCAGTATTTCTCCTATGCCCTGGGTCTCTCCCTCTAGTACCTTCAGTATTTCTCCTATGCCCTGGGTCTCTCCCTCTAGTACCTCAGTATTTCTCCTATGCCCTGGGGTCTCTCCCCTCTAGTACCTTCAGTATTTCTCCTATGCCCTGGGTCTCTCCCTCTAGTACCTTCAGTATTTCTCCTATGCCCTCTAGTACCTTCAGTATTTCTCCTATGCCCTGGGTCTCTCCCTCTAGTACCTTCAGTATTTCTCCTATGCCCTGGGTCTCTCCCTCTAGTACCTTCAGTATTTCTCCTATGCCCTGGGTCTCTCCCCCTAGTACCTTCAGTATTTCTCCTATGCCCTGGGTCTCTCCCTCTAGTACCTTCAGTATTTCTCCTATGCCCTCTAGTACCTTCAGTATTTATCCTATGCCCTGGGTCTCTCCCTCTAGTACCTTCAGTAACTGACCTTGTGTCTCTCATACACCATCTGCTCCACAGCATAGGAGTTACAGATGCAATTCACAATCCTGCATACCACGTTCAAAACACAGCTGCGGGCGATTTGGCAGCAGACTGCCCTGCATTGGTGTTTCATACAATGGTATGAGTACTGGTAATTTAGAAAGCAATTGTGGACTACTGAACGTAAACTTCCAAAGAAATCACAAACAGCCAAAAACTACTGGCGTTGACTGCGACATCCTGTACAGGATATACAAATTTAACTCTCATACTGTGACCACATCAAGATAACCTATTTCTTTAGATATGATTTGTCAATAGCTGTTTTGTTTTCTCTAATGGCTTTAAGAATGTCTTCACTTGATCTCTCTTCTGTCACCAAAGCTCAAATAATGAATCAGGGATTGAAGGAAAAACTGAAAAAACATGGGCTCCCAGGCTGTACCAGCCTAAAATGGATATCAGAAAATATTCTGGGAAGTAAATGCAGCCATTTTATAATGACCTCATTATCCCTGAACTGATTCAGTGCTGAAGGATAATACATCACCATTCGAAGAGAAAGGTGCTATATTGATATACCATATTCATAGATTTATTTGTTTTGTTTTGCAGTATCTTCCACAATTTCAATGCTCCGTGTATGGAAATTTACACTACACGACTTGTTCATTTGATTGTGTACCATGTTTTGCCAAAATCTATGTTTTGTTTGGCACTGAATCAGTCAACAGCCAATTCATCATGAACACCTTTGCCAATTGGCACTGCTCATGATGGTGATTCATATCCTGACACAACAAGGCAAAAAGAAAAGGATTGACTATGAAACTAATTTCTTCTTCTCCTAACGGATATCAGTAATGATCACAAGTTTCAGGTCATTCCTCATGATGGTGATTCATATCCTGACACAACAAGGCAAAAAGAAAAGGATTGACTATGAAACTAATTTCTTCTTCTCCTAACGGATATCAGTAATGATCACAAGTTTCAGGTCATTCCTCATGATGATCTCAATCTTTCTATGAGTTCCTCTTTAGTTCCAAACAGCTTGGAATTTCATGATGCAGTGGGCCAGTATATCTATTTTACTTTGCTTCACTACTAAGATGATCCTGCAGCACATGTTCAGCAGTCATACAATGCTAAATCAAACCTCACACATATCTGCTCACCAGATTTGGATGACAGGGATGCTCTAGTCAACTTCCTCTGTTGCATTTCTATGGTACGGAGCGACCTCTGATCGCAATCCTTTGTGAGGCTGCCTGGATCCTCGTCTATGGAAGCCATCTCTCTGGTCCACTCCATGAAAGTACCTGACCTGCTGACCGATGACTGACCTGAAACAAAATCATGACGGTTATGTTGCCATTGAAACCTGACAGTCAAAACAAATGAAAAATTTCAAATATTTGGAGAAAATAGTATTGTTCAATGAAGGAATGATACTAGAAATTACACCCCCCAAAAAATAAGTAACAAAAGTAACACAGCAAATTAAATTATTGAACAGATGTCAACAAAAAAGAAAAAAAAATGTCTAACAATTGAAACACAAAGAAGCAGTGTTCAGCACAGCCTTCAGTGGATCAGTAAATCTGTTTGAGCTTGCTGTACAAAGGATGGTTGATATGAACAACATGCTATCAGGTCAGACCTGGACACTAAGATCAAAGCCAAAAGTTCTGAGCAGTTCAGATTTTTATCACTGAACTCTGAACATCAATCTTTGCTCAGATCTCATTTGATATCCAGTTGAGGTGAGTCCAGAACCAATATCACATCAATTGGTGCTCAGATCTTGATGTTGAGTTGAGTTGAGTCAAGAACCAACATTACATCAAAGTGCTCCATCATCTGCAACAGTCAGCGAAGAGTCTCAATCATAATGATATCAGTAGAAGTTTGATTATTTGTCCGTCTGGTCTTTCCTCTGAGTTCTGAGTGTCGGTCACAACCTCTGGTCACACAGCGCCATTCTGTCCAAGTCATGATGATCTAACTGTTGTGAACTATACCCACAATTCTGAAAAGGCCCCGACCACATCTGCCTTATCATGCACCAATACCCCACCGAGCTCTGCAGATCCAGCCAATCTGTCCACCTGTTCATTTCCCACCACACCACCATCCAGGGGACAAAATCCAACACTTGATGCTCACTGAGAAAGCTCCTCACACAAGTGATGTGCTGTTTCTTCCTGGTCACACTAACTTTCAAACCAAACATGCTTTATGTCTATTGACACTGATTCGTTCAGCTGAAAGTTTGCATTTTGGCCAGTCTTTCTATCAGCGTTCATTATGCTGACTGAAGTCCTAGGTTGACTGACAGGTAGTCTCCATGGCAAAGTGGTCAAGCTGCCTGACTCAGGCTCTGAAGGTTGTGAATTCGATTCTGGGCCGCGTCCTTCGGTTCACGAGTGCAATTTTTCGGAGACTCCTGAGGGATGTCGCTGGAGCTACGGAGTTCGTGTTTTGTGCGACGCTTTCCATGCTGCTGAAAGAGACTCAGCCATATGGGATAAAAACCTGGTGCAATGACATCAACCCTGTCGACTTTTAAGTGAGTTTTAATTGGTTGACTGACAATGGCTGACTGGGTCATAGCTAACTACCGAGGTGGAGGTAAAGACTGAAGCAAACTGCCAGGGAAATTAGATAGCTTTCATCTGGTCCATTACGTGTGCAATGATAACACTGGTAGATGCACCAGGTGCCTAGTGTTTTCCTCCGAGGGTAGGATGGATTCTGGGCAGACACACTTAGCGATGATATGGGAAATGCATGATAATATCTCAAAGGTTAATACTCATGACATGAGGAAAACATCCGGGAGTCATGACCCAGATGGACCCACCCCCTGAGAGTGTTAGGAAGGTAAAGGGGCCAAAACATTCTGCGAGGAGGGATTCTCCTTTGGGAGACCCGGGTTTGAATCCTCAGTAAGGTGTGGATATTTTTTTGTCGGAAGCAAACAGAAAACCCTAACCTGCACAGTGTGCGGCAACTGCACTAGCCAGGTGGCCTTAATTCCTCAGGCTCAAGACCCCCCCCCCCCCACCACCATACATCACAAGGTACTATATTGGCAGTAAATGACATTCTCAGATCAGATACCTCCTGTCATGCTTGTTTCATGGTGGATTATTTTCCACTAATGGCAGTGCCAGACTATCCGACCTTTCATTGTCTAGAACGCCTGCATGTCATGACAGAGATAAGCATAACATTACAAATGAAATCTCTTCAGGGATGTCATCCAATGCCTGCATGTGAAACCTGCCTCAACTTTCTGGATACAGCTCAGTGGATTACTCAGTACTCAAGCATGAGTGTAGTCTTGCAACACAAGCCACAGAAATGCCATTGCTGCTGCAGACACTTCCATTATCATACTACTTGCTTGTGGTTGCAACAATACCACTGCTGGCTTACTTGATTAATTCTGCCAGGTAACTATGCTGAGAAGGCCCATGCACACCGCTGATACTGCACAACCAAACACAAATATTCTCATAACAAATTCTTCTGATTCTTCTTTGGTCATCAACAGACAGCATGAAAATATCCAAAGAGAACTGCAGTCAGCTTCAGCGTGTTGACAAATCTATAGAGATGTCTTCAAATAGAGCATGTGTAGGGCTAAAATAGTTTTCTAACAAATTGTAAATGTGTTATGAAGAGTGATTATTATTAACAATAGTATCAGGAAGCAACTGGGAACAAAATGATTAGTTAGACTAGATTAAAATACAAGTCAGACAGCTTGGTTATGTAACTTTGTTTTCTTCATCATTCATACTCATACCTCCACATTACAGCTGGTGGTAGTGGTGGTGGAGGAGGGAAGGAGGGAGGAGGAGGATAAAATACCTTGAGACATTTGTCACCTAACTCCTTAAAGTTTACACAAAATAGCTTCAAGCATATGATGAAATTTAATCAACACAAAATTGGAGTAAATAATAAAATCTGTACCTTTCAGCCCTGCATCATCTGATTTACCATTCTGTGTCTGACTAGTTGTTCCTTTCGACAAGGAAGACAACTCAAAATGAGACTGATTTTGTGAAGTATTCTCCCCTTCAGCAACCTCATTTACAGAAGAAAACATGGAAAATGCTTGGATGTTGGTCAGGGCTTTGCTCGTCATCAATCTCACCTGGCATCACAAAATAATGTATTCATTAATAATATTCTACCATCATCACAACTGTTATTAGAGTCAAGATTATAATTGTCATTGTAACTATTATTATTATTTACATATAACCAGTATTGTCACTGCCAAGCAGGAAAACCCAAGCAGACTTCCATCTTTACAGTTGGATACAAAATTGTCTATTCACAGAATATATGATAATAATACCATAGACAGAAACATGAATTTAAAAGTTATACAAAACACTAATGAACCATGAATTAATCTGAGAAATTCAACATTGACAGACAAGATGTTCTGGGCACATTGGAGAAATTAACTTGAAAATTTACTGACAACTTGATAGGAAAATAGCACGAGGAAGGAAAAAGGATAAATACCTTGATGACTTGGCTCCATGGCATAATCAGGACAAACATAGACCTGATCCACAACTGATGATCATGTGAGATGGCAAACCTTATCCCACACTTTGGCATGGCAGATGATGATTTCTAATAATACTACTACTTTTTTTTTAAAGTTGCATATCCCTTACAGAACGTTGCAGTTAACACCAGAAATTGTTATCTGTTGTTGATGTTCTTGGCAAGATTACGCTCAGTAGTTTGCCAGTGCTTTTTGAGTGACCAGTTCACTTACCCCATAAGTAAGCAACGCGATGCAATCTGCTACTGGATCTCGCACAGCTGTGTTCCTCATGTGGGTATATGGGATTTCGGAGAAAGTCGTTAACCCCTTCGACAGGGAGAATAATACTACTACTGCTGAGATATAAGGATGTATGTAAACAAGATATGAAAATCGTTGGCATGGATCCAGACACTTGGGAAAGAGTTGCAACAGACAGATGTTCCTGGAGAAGAGATGTACAAAACGGACTGGTGCTCTTTGAGTGCAATCTGATCCAACAAACTGAGGATAAGAGGCACAAGCCTAAAAAATACAGTCACTTCTGCGGGACCTGCCTCGTCTTACAGATGCGGAAACTGTGACAGAGATTGTCACTCTTGCATTGGACTATACTGTTACCAGCGGCGCTGTTAGGTGCCTCCTCAGTGGCACAGCTCTATAGCACTACAGGACTGAAAGAGGCCTACTACCACCACCATTATATACCCCTGAATATACTGAAGCAAAACACTTAACCTTTCTAACATTAGAGCATGGAACAGAACACACACAAACCAGTACTATAGTATGTCCACATTTGTTTGCCTTCATTCACGATCAATTATTTTGAAAACTGTCTGTTGCATCGTTATGAAATTTTTCCAGCCGTCTTATATTTACCCCCACCCAAGGAATATGTCTTTGATAGGTCCAAAAACAACTTAAATCATTGAAAGCGGCGACATTCCTTTGATGTTTTGCTTAACAACTAGTGATTTCTCGCTAAAAAAGTTATGTTTACGGTAAAGGGGACCTGCAAATTCAGATGACAAACAAAGGCGTATCCGGATTCGTATGGGGGTGGGTGCAATGAAAGAAGTAGCTTACAATCGACAGGGTCCTCTGCATTGCACCGGGTTTTTATCCCATATGGCTCAGTTTCTTTCCGCAGCGCGGAAAGCGTCGCACAAAGCACGAACTCCGTAGCTCCAGCGACGACCCTCGGAAGTGTCTGAAAAAAAATGCACTCTTGAAATGAAGGACGCGGCCCGGAATCAAACATACAACCTTCAATCCATCCTTTCTCCAATAGTCCTCTTCCTCTTTCAACACATGGTCCTGACGTTTTTTCCAGTAACTTTTATCAATATTTAATAGCGCGGACAGACAGACAGACAGATAGACAGAAAGGTAGGTAGGTAGGTCGGTAGGTAGGTAGGCAGAAAGGTAGGTGGGTGGGTGGGTAGGTGGGTGGGTGGGTGGGTGGGTGGGTGGGTGGGTGGGTGGCTGGCTGGCTGGCTGGCTGGGTGGGTGGGTGGGCGGGCGGGCGGGCCGGCGGGCCGGCCGACCGACAGACAGACAGACAGACTGACAGACAGACAGACAGACAGACACACACATACATACATACATACATACATACATACATAAGCAGGCAGGCAAGCAGGCAGGCAGGCAGGCAGGCGGGAAGGCAGGCAGGTAGGCAGATAGATAGATAGATAGGTAGGTAGGTAGGTAGGTAGATAGATAGATAGATAGATAGATAGATAGATAGATAGATAGATAAGCAGGCAGGCAGGCAGGCAGGCGGGTAGGCAGGCAGGCAGGCAGGCAGGCAGGCAGGCAGGCAGGCAGATAGATAGATAGATAGATAGATAGATAGATAGATAGATAGATAGACAGATAGATATCTATCTATCTATCTATCTATCTATCTATCTATCTATCTATATATCTATCTGCCCGCCCGCCCGCCCGCTTATAGATAGATAGATAAGCAGGTGGTCGGGCGGGCGGGTAGGCAGGCGCACGGACGGACGGACGGACGGACGGACGGACGGACGGACGGGCGGACGGACGGACGGACGGACGGACGGACAGACAGACAGACAGACAGACAGACAGACAGACAGACAGACAGACAGACAGATAGATAGATCCCCGCCAGAAGCCGGGCCTTGTCAGCTAGTTTATTTATATAATCACGTTTCATGAAAGAACCCTCATTTGGAGACACCTCTGAATCTTTGTGCTGTTTGTTTCAAAACGGAAATCACGTGAAAATTTCAAAATCTGCCGGGACGTCTCTTGGTGAAGCTGTAATACTGTTAAAATCATGGACGTAATCTCTAAATCGTAATTAATATACCGCATATAAACTAACTTTGAAATCTGCTGTAAAATCTCCAGAACAAAAATTGTTTTGTTGGGTGGACATAATGATAAGGTTATATACTAAATCTCATCATTTTACCTCAGATGGTTACTGAGATATTGAATTTTATATTGAGGCAACAACAAAAAAAACACACTATAACATTAAGACACAATACACACTGAAGCCTGGACTGATATTAGGACAACACAAGTATTACAGACCTGTAATAACAATAAAACACACAAACCTGCTTAACGCCAAGACACAGAAGACACAAACAAACCTGAACTAATAATAACATCCATCCCACCCACCCACCCCACCCACACACACGCATGCACACACACAGGCACGCATACACACACGCACGCATGCACACACACACACACATGTATACCTGTGCTAGCATGCTGTAAGAGTGACTAAACACATCAACGTATGGCGTAGGGGATGTCTCATTCTGTGTTACTTCTCCATCCACTGAAGGCTTCTGGGAAGTTGTCACAGGCTTCTCGTTGCCCGTTGGTGCCCCTGCTGGTTCCGCCTCATCCTCAAACTGTCTCTGCAAGTACTCCCTGGCTCCAGACAAGTCTAGGGCTTTCAGATGTGAGGCCGGAGTTGACTGCTGGCTGCTGGTCTCTTCTGGGGATATAGAGGAGAAAGTGAAAGAGAGACAGAGAGAGAGACAGACACAGAAAAAAACTTTTGCTATTGTCCCATCGAAAACATCAGGCATAAAGGCACTCAGGACATTCCCATACATGCTCCATCATCTGCAACAGCCAGCAAATAGTCCCAATATTAATGGCACTTGTAACAATCTGATTTAAGTGTCTGTCTGGCCTTTCCTCTGAGTTTTGAGTGTCGGCCTGATCATCTGGTCACTCCCTGCAGCACCACTCTCTTACAAGAGAGACTAAAGATGTTATGAATCAGTCATGGTTAGCCAGAAAATGCTGGGTCATGAGTTCCAATCTCCACCCCCAAACTGTCATTTTACCACCTATAGCACCTTGCGGTGTAGGACAGGGGATCTTGAGCCTAAGAAATTAAGCCTGGCTAATGCAGTCGCCGCGAACTGTGCAGGTTAGGGTTTCCGTTTTGCCCCAGACAGGGAAAAAACATCTGCACCTTACCGAGGATTTGAACCTGAGCCTCTCGAAAGAAAACCCGGCATTACTAGCCACTTGGTCAGCCGCTCCACAGACACAGGGATATTTTAACAATTGATTTTGGCTCCCAGACTGACCCGGCCTGACATGGGTGCCAGCAAATGTTACAGGAAGTAACAATGTCCAATGCAATACTGACCACATCAGGCATACGAGTGCAGACTAGTCTCAGTAGATATGGGTTTAACACCACATACAAACACCCTGGAATAGGGTCCTTCACTGATATTACTCACTAAGAATGTGAGGACTACACTTCAGATGACTACAAGGGCTGTACTCCTGTCGGGACACAGGGCAGATGAAGATGTGAAAGGGATTTACTCAACTTGGGCAACATCTACTTTACTCAACTACAGCAACATCTACTTTACTCAACTACATCACAATCTACTTTACTCAACTACATCACCATATACTTAACTCAACTACATCAACATCTACTTTACTCAACTACATCACCATCTACTTAACTCAAATACATCACCATCTACTTTACTCAACTACATCACCATCTACTTTACTCAACTACATCACCATCTACTTAACTCAAATACATCACCATCTACTTTACTCAACTACATCACCATCTACTTTACTCAACTACAGCAACATCTACTTTACTCAACTACATCACCATCTACTTTACTCAACTACAGCAACATCTACTTTACTCAACTACATCACCATCTACATAACTCAACTACATCACCATCTACTTAACTCAACTACATCATCATCTACTTAACTCAACTACATCACCATCTACTTTACTCAACTACATCACCATCTACTTTACTCAACTACATCACCATCTACTTTACTCAACTACATCACCATCTACTTTACTCAACTATGGCAACATCTACTTTACTCAACTACATCAACATCTACTTAACTCAACTACATCACCATCTACTTAACTCAACTACATCATCATCTACTTAACTCAACTACATCACCATCTACTTTACTCAACTACATCACCATCTACTTTACTCAACTATGGCAACATCTACTTTACTCAACTACATCAACATCTACTTAACTCAACTACATCACCATCTACTTAACTCAACTACAGCAACATCTACTTTACTCAACTACATCAACATCTCTTTACTCAACTACATCACCATCTACTTAACTCAACTACATCACCATCTACTTAACTCAACTACATCACCATCTACTTTACTCAACTACATCACCATCTACTTTACTCAACTACATCACCATCTACTTAACTCAACTACATCAACATCTACTTAACTCAACTACATCAACATCTACTTTACTCAACTACAGATACACCTACTTTCCTCAACTACAGATACATCTACTTTACTCAACTACATCACCATCTACTTAACTCAACTACATCAACATCTATGTCATCGTCTTGCTCATGTCTAGGTATCTGAGCTCGGGTTCACACAGGCAACAATAACTTCGTTCAATATGATATCGAACATTTATTGTATTTCAATATACAGTGCGTTGGCGCAGTGGGTTAACAATCCCGCGCTGTGTTACATATCACAGATAGTTAACATCGTCACACATAGTTATTATAAACATTCTAGCAAACTATCTAGCCTATGTCTATATATCTATTGATATCTATTGAGTCCCTCTAAGGCAGGCCCTGTTGTCTCTCTGAAGTCCGTCTGTCCTCTGCCTGTCCTCTGCTGGTGTACATGTCCCAATCCGACACGGGTGGTAACTCTGTCCAAGTTCCTCGTGGACCCCGCAATAGGAGGCCACATCAGTGTCCACGGGACCATGGACTCAATGACCAGTCCTTCGAGAAGGCTCTAGATTACTCTGGCCTCGAGTGACTCACTTCTATCCCTTGGGCGGGAGTTGGAGCCCTTTAATTAATATCTATAAATGTGAGGCGGTGACAATCTACTTAACTCAACTACATCACCATCTACTTAACTCAAATACATCACCATCTACTTAACTCAAATACATCACTATCTACTTAACTCAACTACAGCAACATCTACTTTACTCAACTACAGCAACATCTACTTTACTCAACTACATCACCATCTACTTAACTCAACTACAGCAACATCTACTTTACTCAACTACATCACCATCTACTTTACTCAACTACAGCAACATCTACTTTACTCAACTACATCACCATCTACTTTACTAAACTACATCACCATCTACTTAACTCAACTACAGCAACATCTATTTTACTCAACTACATCACCATCTACTTAACTCAACTACATCACCAACTACTTAACTCAACTACATCACCATCTACTTTACTCAACTACATCAACATCTACTTTACTCAACTACATCACCATCTACTTTACTCAACTACATCAACATCTACTTTACTCAACTACATCACCATCTACTTTACTCAACTACATCACCATCTACTTAACTCAACTACATCACCATCTACTTAACTCAACTACATCAACATCTACTTTACTCAACTACATCAACATCTACTTTCCTCAACTACAGATACATCTACTTTACTCAACTACAGCAACTCTACGTTACTCACCTGCTCCTTTATCCTCAGACACCGAACGTCTCTTCCACACTTCTTCATCAGATTCAACCGACACCATTTCCTTTCTTTCTATATTGGCCATGCCTTCGGCTACCGTCTGCTGCTGGTCAAGATGGTTCAGAGAAAGTTGATCTCTCTCCTGTTGTCCATCATCCAAAGTCATTTGTTGTGCATCTGCAGTAACTGTCCTGCCATCTTGAATATGACTTTCATTAGTCTTCAATGAAGCCAATGCAACATCATCAATTGATTTTGTTAGTTCGAAATCTAGTGCCACATTTCCGGCAACTGTCTGTCTGTCTGGAGCAGAAACAGCAATAGAACCATCTCCGTAGGAACTGTTGCCCCTGAGAATCCTGAAGCATCTGTATAGTTCTGCTTATCAATGTCTTCATTGGTACCTTCTTCCCCCAAGGAACATTCAACTGGTATAACAAGAATACTCATATCACAGGCAACAGTATCAAGCAGACTGGAGTCATTTAGAAGACTATCGTGTCCAGTAAACATTTCCCTTTTATCATCTGTGTCTTTGTTTCCCCACTGCCCATTGTCAAACTCCAGCTGAAGTTGCTTCTCTGGACATGACGGTGATCTACCTAATGCCTCACTGGTCTCTTTCTCTGAAGAAACTGTTGCTGATCTTCTCAATGCCTCACTGGTCTCCTTTGCTGGAGACACTGATGGTGATCTACTCATTGCCTCACTGGACTCTCTCTTTGGAGATACTGTTGCTGATCTTCTTAAAGCCTCACTGAACTCCTTCTCTGGAGACACAGTTGCTGATCTTTTCCACAGCTCACTAGAAGTTGACGATGACAGATCCTCTATAATTGTTGTGTCAAGTTCATGAATGGAGTGTGCAGCATGACAGACATGTAACGTGTCAATGATGCACATGTCATTTGTGTCTGTGAATGTGAACATCTCTTTGTTACACAAGCTGCATCTAGAAGAGTAGAGGTCATGTTGTATCACAGATGCTGCTTCTGCCTTTCCTTTGCTCCTTCTTGGGGGTGATGACCTTGGTTTGTCACCTCTGAGGACAAGGGTCATGCTGTGACTGCTCCCGCAGCAGACGGCAATAGCTGTGTGGCCCTGGAGAGCGTCAATTCTTCTTGGGACTGATGTTTGCTTCAAGTCACCCAAACCTAGTTGTGGTCCACAGCCCCAGGTCCATATCTCACCAACTGAAAGGCAGTAAGTTAATTATGATACTAAAAGGATTGAGTGAAAGAAAGAGTGTGACAGTGAGAACGAGAGGGTGGAACAGAGAGACAGTGCTGAAGAGAAAGAGAAATGAGACAATAAGAGTGAGAATGTATGTAAATAAGTGAGAATGAGTATACGAGAGTGTGAGAGTGTGAGTAACAGAGTATGTGTAAGAAACAATAACAGAGTATGCAAAAGAGGCAGTGACAGAGTATGAGAGACAGAGAGGAGAGTGACTGTGAGTGTGTGAGTGTGTGTGTGTGTGCATGTGTGTGTGCGCGTGTGCATCTATGTGTGCATGTCTGCCTCTGTGTTGTGTGTGTGTGTGTGCACGTGCGTGTGTGTGTGTGTGTGTGTGTGTGTGTGTGTGTGTGTGTGTGTGTGTGTGCTCTCTGTCAATTATAACAAATCCCAGAACCAGATTTCTTATGTAGGATTAACAAGAAGAGGAGATGGAAGAAGAAGAAAAGGAGGTTAAAACAAAGATGAGGAGGTGGAAAAAGAAGACAGTCTAAGTTAAGTACATGTGCTTATTTTAAATACTGAAACATTAACCAGCTATGAACCTGTGATATGATGGGGCCTTCATGTTTTACAGGTCTGAATGCATGGAGCAATTTGTGACCACTTTGTCCCCCACACTAATGGACGACAAACGAAGGCATCAAACACTCGCCAACCTGTGTTAATGGCATTATCAGCATCGGTCCCTGGCTACTACACTAGCATGCCTGCTGGTACATACTGTACTAACGATAAATTAGCATAAATAGTCCCATGACAGTTGCTGACAGTTTCTTCTTCTTCTTCTGTGTTCATCCGGAATATTTCTTGGACGTAATATCGTTGTGCCTGTTTACAGCAAAGCTGCAATATTTACACCTTTCGACCGACACATTCGACTTCTGTGGGCATTTGTCGACCGGGTTAACCTTCCCAGGTGTATCATAGGACAGTCAGTTCACTGTTGTGGTGTAATCTCCATCCCAGCTGGTTAATTCAGATCAGCCAGAGACATCCCGGTCAGCCCTCAAAGAGAAGGCAGGGGCAGACCATAGGCATTCCCTGCCATCCAAGGAGGCTTCCATAATTGCAGAGCCAACACACAGCGCTCTGGTACTGGGCTCACCAAAGGATTTGTAACGTTCTGCACATGGCTGCTTAGCCTCACTTCCGTATATTGGGCTTCTCGTCCACCACAGGCTGTTCCTCTGGAAACCAGGAGAGATCAGTCTGCAGATAATATCCACACAGCAAGCTTCGATTCAGACTTTCCATGTAATGGTTTTGCTAGCCAAGCAATATTCCATTCTGTGCTACTGCGGCACTTTGGTGAAGCCCACACACTGAGTTTTTGGTGCAGACATTCCACGTAATAGATTTGCTAGCCAAAAAACATTCCATTCTGTGTCACTGGGATGCTTTTCCAGGTGTTTTGTATGACGGTCGACTCTTACTGTTGTGCTGTTATCGCCATCCCAACTTTTCTACACAGAACAGCCACAGTCATAATGGTCAGCCCTCAAGGGAAGGCAGGGGCAGACCATGGGCATTCTCCGCCATCAAAGGAGGTTTCCATAATTGCAGAGCCGACGCATAGCACCCTGGTACTGGGCTCACCCAAAGAATCATCACATCCTGCACATGGGAGCTTAGCCTCACTTGCGTATATTAGGCCTTTCGTCCATGACAGGCATTCCTCCGGAGACCAGGAGAGATCAGTCTGCAGATGACATCCACACAGTGAGTTTTCGATTCAGATTTTCCACGTAATGGGTTTGCTAACATAGCAGTATCCCATTTCATGCCAATGGAACATTTTTTTTCCACCTTTGGTAACAGCTCACTCAATGGGCTTTCGATACTGATTCTCCTCATTATGGATTTGCCAGCCGAGCAATATTCCATTGCGTGCCACTGGGACGCTTTTTCAACTTTTGGTAACGCTCACTCAATGGGCTTTCAATACTGACTCTCCTCATAAGTGGATTTGCTAGTCAAGCAATATTCCATTACATGTCACTGGTACGCTATTTCCCCCGGACAACGGTCACTCAATGAGCTTTCGATACCGACTTTCCTCATAATGGATTTGCTAGCCTAGCAACGATCCATTTTGTGCCACTGGCTTGTTCACCTTGGATAACACCCACTCGATGAGCTTTTGATACTGAATTTTCTCGTGATGGATTTGCTAGCCAAGCAATATTCCATTTTGGGTCAATAGGACGCTTATACCTTTGTCATCGTCCACACGATTCGGTCTTTCCATGTTGTGAATTTGCTAGCCAAGTGGTATTCCATTTTGTACATTGGAGTCACTAGTCGACATCGTTTATGGTCAGAACTACAGCACCTCTGACTTTTGTTCTTGATTAATGAAAACATTCTTGACAAATGCTTTCCCAATAGCTTGTCTTGCAGCGATCCAAAAATATCACCTTTAATGCTGCAATACGAATTCACTCGTTTGTCCCAGTTAATCATTACCTTTAGTTATAAAAACTAACAAAATAGAACCTAGGTCCTATTCCATTATTCCATGCACCATTATTCAGGCTGCCGAGGCCTGCTTTGAACACACTAATATTTTCAAAGTAAACGTGCCGGACACCCGGGACACTCAGCGAAGAGCACCCACAGGTGAGAGCCAGCAGACAGTAGGGCAGAAACAATGAGCAGTGAACCGGCGCGAGCCGGACCACATGCCTGCACTGAGATCCAACTACGAGCTTTTTAACTGCAACAACTTTAATATACACTATGGGAGCTGGAGTCACTGCGGCTGCTGGCACCAGACTTGCCCTCCAATAGATCCTTGTTAAGGGGTTTAAAATGTACTCATTCCAATTAAGGGGCATCGATAGAATCCTGTATTGTTATTTTTCATCACTACCTCCCGGTGCCAGGAGTTGCCCGCCTGCTGTCTTCCTTGGATTCGGTAGCCGTCTACCACGCTCCCTCTCTTGAATCGAACCCCGGTTTTCCGTTACCCATTACATACATGGTAGGCATGTCACTACCATCGACATTTGATAAGGCAGACATTTGAAAGATGCATCGATGGCATGTAAGGCCATGCGATCCGCACAAAGTTTTCCAGAGTCACCAGTGTGAACGCCGCACCCTGCAAAGGGCAACAACCATTGGTTTTGAACAAATAAAAGTGCTCTTATCGCGAGGGTTGGAGCTTGGTAAGCATGTATTAGCTCTAGAATTTCCACAGTTATCCAAGTAGGATCATTTCATTTGAGGAGCTTCAACTGATTTAATGAGCCATTCGCGGTTTCACCTTAAGACAGTGTGAACTTAGACATGCATGGCTTAATCTTTGAGACAAGCATATGACCACTGGCAGTATCAACCAGATATCTATCACACAGACGGATTATTCATGCACACACAGGCCAAGAGTTCAATACCCCACTAATGAGTGCAGACTCAGCCAGTCTATCAGTATGCTACTGTATCTCATAAAATGGTACATCATTCATGCAGTCATCCACACTTACCACTTGAAACTGCCAAAGTGTGTTTCGTGCCACAAGCAACCTTAGTGATGACTTCCGGGCTAGTGGCTTTGGGAACGCCATGCTGACATAACTCTGGACTAACTTCCACAACCACTTGGGTAGGAGACACAACAACACCTAAACTTCCTGTGCCACACTGGCCATCTGTTGACAAGCCCCAGCAAAACACCTGGCCAGACTCAGTAACAATGGCATTATGATGGCTACCACAGGCAATCTCCGTTACAAAGTCTGAAAGAAAGTTAAATCAAGGATGAATAAATAGCTGTGGATTATTGTTAAAAGTTCAGTGGCTCTTCCATTACATGGCTGTCTTTCTGGTGAAGTGGTTACACAGCCAGCCTTATGTTCTGAAAGTTGTGGGTTCAACCCCAGGCTACATCGTTCAGTTCACGGGTTTAATTTTTTTCTTAAACAATGAAGTCGATTCCCCTGGCCTTTTAACCCCTTTTTATCCATTACATATGAATAGTATAAAACACAACAACCTCAGCACACAAAAAAAAAACCAGAGCCTCATTTTCCAGGTTCACACAGGTCATGCTGGAATCAATATCTATCTAAACAGATTCAAGGTTGCATGGTTAAAGACATGATCATTGACTTCATTGCACCAGGTTTGACCCAATGTAGCTCCATCTCTCACAGGAGAATGGCAAGCCATCAGTTAAGAGCATCACACACAGCACAAACTCTGTAGTTCCAGTGATGACCCCAAGTAAGAAAATAAAGAACCCTATTACAGGCCTTCAAGTGTATCAGGTATATGGTGCTAAATCCATATTTATATAGAGCAGTCAGTGCTCCAGAGGTGATGTGGTCAATATCAAGCTGACCATCTTCACTTCCCAAGAGATTTTCTGCATATCCATTTCAGGCTGGGCTGACCTGGGAGTCCAGGTCAATCCACCGCAATATGGTTTCAAACCGATGACCAGCAGACCAGCATGCAAGTATCTGGCAACTACACTGTCATGGCTGCTGCTGACCCCGAGAGTTCTCCGGAGGAAATACTGCACTCTTGGTTGACCCCTAGAAGTGAACTACACTACTGTTGCTGCTACTGGCCAAGAGAGTTCTCCGGAGGAAATACTGCACTCTTGGTTTAACCCTAGAAGTGAACTACACTACTGTGGCTGCTGCTGGCCCTGAGAGTTCTCCGGAGGAAATACTGCACTCTTGGTTTAACCCTAGAAGTGAACTACACTACTGTTGCTGCTGCTGACCCTGAGAGTTCTCCGGAGGAAATACTGCACTCTTGGTTTAACCCTAGAAGTGAACTACACTACTGTTGCTGCTGCTGGCCCCGAGAGTTCTCCGGAGGAAATACTGCACTCTTGGTTTAACCCTAGAAGTGAACTACACTACTGTGGCTGCTGCTGACCCTGAGAGTTCTCCGGAGGAAATACTGCACTCTTGGTTTAACCCTAGAAGTGAACTACACTACTGTGGCTGCTGCTGACCCTGAGAGTTCTCCGGAGGAAATACTGCACTCTTGGTTTAACCCTAGAAGTGAACTACACTACTGTTTCTGCTGCTGACCCTGAGAGTTCTCCGGAGGAAATACTGCACTCTTGGTTTAACCCTAGAAGTGAACTACACTACTGTGGCTGCTGCTGGCCCTGAGAGTTCTCCGGAGGAAATACTACACTCTTGGTTTAACCCTAGAAGTGAACTACACTACTGTTGCTGCTGCTGACCCTGAGAGTTCTCCGGAGGAAATACTGCACTCTTGGTTTAACCCTAGAAGTGAACTACACTACTGTTGCTGCTGCTGGCCCCGAGAGTTCTCCGGAGGAAATACTGCACTCTTGGTTTAACCCTAGAAGTGAACTACACTACTGTGGCTGCTGCTGACCCTGAGAGTTCTCCGGAGGAAATACTGCACTCTTGGTTTAACCCTAGAAGTGAACTACACTACTGTGGCTGCTGCTGACCCTGAGAGTTCTCCGGAGGAAATACTGCACTCTTGGTTTAACCCTAGAAGTGAACTACACTACTGTTTCTGCTGCTGACCCTGAGAGTTCTCCGGAGGAAATACTGCACTCTTGGTTTAACCCTAGAAGTGAACTACACTACTGTGGCTGCTGCTGACCCTGAGAGTTCTCCGGAGGAAATACTGCACTCTTGGTTTAACCCTAGAAGTGAACTACACTACTGTGGCTGCTGCTGGCCCTGAGAGTTCTCCGGAGGAAATACTGCACTCTTGGTTTAACCCTAGAAGTGAACGCATGAGCTTCACAGCATGAGGCAGTGGGCATGATTACTTCAAAGAAAATACAATCTAAGCCATATCAATCCCCAACATGCACCCTTGTGCAGACATTGTTCTTACCCTTATGAAACCATTCATCACCTTCCCTCAAACACAAGGGAAAGCTACCACAGCTATCTCCAACAGTTACTAATCTACTCTATTGTCCCTGGAATGCTGAAGAGGATCTGCACCTTCTTGAGAAAGGCACTGGCCTGCCAAGAGTGTATAAGCAGCAAGGGAATCAAAGGCAACATCATCATCATGTGCCGTGCTGATAAGCATGGGCAGTCAAGTTTCACATGATCACCAGATTCGTGGACCAGCTCAGTGTTCGTGTCTCAACCGTACCACATGACCAAGCCATCCAGACATTTACTTCTCTGTCTTCTTCTTGCTCTCTTCCCCTCGATCTTGCCAGTTGTCACCAAGTCTCATAATGTGTCCAAAAATTATGACTGTTTAGTCTAATTTCTCCAATCAGTTTACGGTACTCATTTGTTTCTAGTAGGATTTGGTCATTTGTTTTTCTGTCTGTCCAAGGTATTATTTGCATGTTCCTCAGAAACCACATCCCCACAACCTTTAGATGTTTTTCAGCTTGTCTGCTCACTGTCCACACTTCACATCCATTCTAAAGTGCTCTTTTTCTCGTTGCAATTAACATGCTTTTATTTATCAGTAAGTTTTCTAAAAGTAACACTATTAGTAAAATGTGGGCTTTACAAGTGCCAGTAGTTGGACCACTCATGATGAACAAGGCAGATATTCTAAAGACTATGAACAACTGCTAGTTGAAGATACTGTAACAGTTCACACAAGATATTTAAGGGTGGTTAAGTCTTAATGTAAATGACGATATTTTGGGGCAAGTGCAGAAATTCAGTGATCCTGGCACATGGATAACATCATGGAAAATGTGTCACAGAGATAAAGAACAGAATAGGACAAGCAAATACTGTATTCTATCAAATTAACATAGGCAATATGTCTTGGTTATTGGAGATTAGAAAAAAGAATGTGTGCATGTTACATAGAACCAGTTATATAGAACCATATTATACCCAAAACAAATCTTGGCTCATGACATGAAAACAGGGTCTTCTTGGACTACACTTGACAAAACTGGCTAGCTTCTCCATGGTTCTGATATAATGGCTACACACATGCTACAGAATCAGCTTTTAGAATATGTTGCCAAAGGTGTTCTCTTGCAAAGATGGTTGAGTTGAGTTGAGTTGAAATGAGTTGAGTTGTTGAGTTAAGTCAAGAACCAATATCACAGCTCTTTGGACATTCCTATACAAGCTCCTTCCTCTTAAACAGCCCGTGAAGAGTGCCACATTGCCATACAAGCTACTTCCTCTGAAACAGCCCGTGAAGAGTCCCAATACTAATGCTACCAGTAAAGGTCTGGTTATGTGTCCATCTGGTCTTTACTCAGAGTCCTGAGTGTTGGTCAGATCTTCTGTCACTCCCTGCAGCATCATTCTCTCCAGGCAGTGATGATCTATCTGTTCTTCCATACTATACACACAACCCCAAAAGAGTCCTGACCACGTCTGCCTTATCATGCACCAATACCACACCGAGCCATCGTACAGACTCAGCCAATCTGTTCACATACTCGGTTCCCACCACACCATCATCTCCTAGAGAAAAGATCCAACAGATGCTCTCTATTTATTATTTTTGAACTGATGCCTGCCACTCTGCCTGAAGCATGCCTGTCCGTACCTTTTTCACATTTTGTGAGTCCATGACAATCATAAAGTGTGTGTGCTTTTGTCCTCCAGCCAGTGGAACATTGCTGTGACTGCCTCCAGCTCCATTTTCAAACTAGATGATGTGGTATCATATGCCAGGCTCTCCTGCACCAAACACCACTGTCGACCAATCCCCAGTCACTCCTTTCACGTCTTAACACACGATCCATCTTGCAAGATGGTTTCACCTTTTTCTTAATAATCTGGTTTTGCTTCATTCTTGAAATTTGTAGTGCAGCTGGTATTTTGGTACGCTACTGAGCTTGTCAAACTAGGAAGAACTCTAATCTCTTTGAAGTTCAAGGGAGTCAATATCTGTAATTTTTCCAATTTCTTTTATAGAGGTGATTTTCATTGATACAAACTTATTCTGTCTATATTTCATACCTTGTCTAATGTTCTCCAATAGGTTTTGCCTGATGTGCCCAGTTAAGTTCAACCAAAATGAAAGTAATATCATCATCATGTATCCTGGCAACTGGTGTAGACATTCATGTCTCACACAGATCTCTATCCTTGTTGTGAATCTGTCCTTGTTGTGGATCTGTCCTTGATGAGGATCTGTCCTTGTTATGGATCTGTCCTTGTTGTGGATCTGTCCTTGTTGTGGATCTGTCCTTGTTGTGGATCTGTCCTTGTTATGGATCTGTCCTTGTTGTGGATCTGTCCTTGTGGATCTGTCCTTGTTGTGGATCTGTCCTTGTTGTGGATCTGTCCTTATTGTGGATCTGTCCTTGTTGTGGATCTGTCCTTGTGGAACTGTCCTTGTTATGGATCTATCATTGTTGTGGATCTGCCCTTGTTGTGGATCTATCCTTGTTATATAATCTGTCCTTGTTGTGGATTTGTCCTTGTTGTGGATCTGTCCTTGTTGTGGATCTGTCCTTACTGTTGAACTGTTCTTGTTGTGGATCTGTCCTTGTTGTGGATCTGTCTTTGTTGTGGAACTGTCATTGTGGATCTGTCCTTGTTGTGGATATGTCCTTGCTGTGGATATGTCCTTGTTGTGGATATGTCTTTGTTGTGGATCTGTCCTTATTGTGGAACTGTTCTTGTTGTGGATCTGTCCTTGTTGTGGATCTGTCCTTGTTGTGGAACTGTCATTGTGGATCTGTCCTTGTTGTGGATATGTCCTTGTTGTGGATATGTCCTTGTTGTGGATCTTCTGTTGTGGATCTGTCCTTGTTCTGGATCTGTCATTGTGGATCAACTCTACACATGATGTCCCTCCATGCCACCATCTCAGACCATACAGTTTCATTTCTCTCTGTGTACCTATGCCTCTTCTAACACTGATCTTTTCAGTCATCACAAGTCTCCAGTGCCTCTCTTCTCTTTATATGACCAAAGAACATTATCTCTTTCTTACTGTTGTGTATATTACTCTACTTTCACTAACCTCTTACAGGCACTTAGTTACTCTGGCCACACAAGCTATTTGCAGCATTCACCTCAAAAACATCTCTGCTGCCTCCAAATGTTTCTTAATTTGCTTATTAATGGTTTACATACACTAACCAATCATTATGTTTTATGCAAATTAACCAAGCTTACCTGACAGTCCCTCTAATTTCATTGGCTTCTCAATGGCAGCAAGATCTAGTGATCCTAGCCCAAGCTGGCCCACATTGTTCAGCCCAGAAACATATACCTGGCCATCTTCTGTCAGGTAAAGGCAATGACCATCGCCAAAGGCAACATCCTTGATACATATACCAATGAATGTGTCAACTGTGGTGGGGGAAAAGTCATCGGCATATCCTTCCCATAGATAAACAGATGAAGACTTGCGGTCAGATCTACATGTTGCAGGAAGAAAATATTTCAGTCAACCAACATAATATCTATCTATACACACTGAGCTACAGTAAGACAGATGATACAACCTGCTTTCTATTAGTGCTGGATGTTGGGCAGCACTCACAAAACCCAAGACCTCACATTGTGCCAATGGTTTCAGGCAGAACAGCATATTCTGAGAGGGTACTAACCTTATCCTGGTGCAAGGAAATGCAACCTAAAAAGTAAATGTTGTGGCATTGCAGATCAGGCTCTAAGCCTTGGTTGACAGCCCTTCTAGATTGAAGCTCTAGTAAGACAGACAGAGCATTGCTGTGCTGATTTGACAGCTTCTGCAGCTGGTCTCATTCCAGAGGTATTGGTGTTATCTTTCCTCTGGGGTAAACTAGGCAGGTCGAGAGAGGGATTATGCTGCATGGGCAACACATGGTCTCTAACATTCAGCCCAGGCTTTGTGCTGTGGAGAGGTTATTATGCCTGTTTTCTTAAGCACAATGTAACAAACTATCATTTGCCAAGACGGCCAGGTGCCAGTATGTTATGCTGAACAATGTCAGTGCACATTTGACATTCCAATGCATGCTCAATCCTCCGATGCAGCCGTCATCCCAAAGTATTCCTGCTCACTGTTCCCTTCATATGTACGCTGCTATTCTTCCAGCTGTGCCAATCCATGACTCCAATCTCTACACTGTGTGCCCAATGTTATGATGGTTTAGTGAAAGCTTTTCTTTTCTGCCACTCCATTGTTGCCCCTTGTTTATTTGTGTGACGAGGTAGTAGCTTCTGTCTGTGCATCCATGACCTTCCTCTCTCTCTCTACACCTTCCTTTCATATTTAGGCCATTGTGCAATGGTTGTCTGTCATGACTGGTGACTGGCATGTTTTCTTTGGCCTGTGCTAGTCTCGATTTCAACAATTAAATCCCAGCACATGTCATGTCATTCTGTAAAGGCATCTAGTAGTTTGGTTGATATTACCCACAAATACGTTATGTAATGTAAATAAAATTATCAAAAAAGGTATTCCTATGACACATACTGCAGTTACTTATTAAACGAAACCATTAATCTTGTCCTACCTTCTTCTTCATATAATCCATGCAGTGTGGCATTGGTGACCATGTCTGTCCACAGCCATCTGTCTCTCCATATGTCTTAACCCTGCGTGCCCAATTCTTAACCCTTTGAAAATAAAGTTTGATCATTCGTTCTCTTGTGCTGTCAAATCTTATATTCCATGAGGTGTTACATTGATGATCATGTCTGTCCCCAGTCATCTATCGCTTCTACTGCCAATCTTCTTATAGGTCCATGTCGTGTGGCGTTGGTGATCAGTCTGTCCACAGCCATCTGTCTCTTGTGCTGCCACATCTTCTTATATTCCATA
This sequence comes from Cepaea nemoralis, assembly GCA_014155875.1. NCBI lineage: Eukaryota > Metazoa > Mollusca > Gastropoda > Stylommatophora > Helicidae > Cepaea > Cepaea nemoralis. The sequence goes on along the minus strand of JACEFZ010004774.1, from coordinate 93,744 downwards.
CAGTGTGGCATTGGTGATCATGTCTGTCCACAACCTTCTGTCTCTTGTGCTGCTAATAATTTCTGATGTTCCTCCATGCCATGATATCAAATAGTCTTGCATCTTCTCTCTTGGTTGTGTGTGTGTGTGTGTGCCTGGTCTTGAGCAAACGATGACCATGATTCACTAGTCTTCTTTTATCTTTCTTATACTATTAATTTAATTAAACTGTCTCATTATGATATTGAATTATTGACGAAACTGGTGACTCAATCATTGATGATTGAGTCACCAGTTTCACTCCTCGCTGCTTTAAGCTTTACTTATACTAAACAGTGTACTATAAAATAGCTTGTAATAATTATATCATTAATGTTAATACAGTAATAATAATACATCGCATATAAATTATATTTATAATTATATAAATTAATTATTATAATTATATAATCCCTTCAGTCTTCAGGTCTCGACCAATCAACAAAACTGAGCAACACTGAAATTGAATTTACCCGTAAACATTGTTGTTGTGTTCACGTTCTATAGAACCGTCTTCGTCTTTTAACATTGTGGCATTGTTTTGACAAAACAGTGAAAAGAAATTGATCAAATATCTGCAGATTAATCGAGCGGAACCTGAGCAGGTAGACACAGAGAATGTAATTACTAATTATAGACTAGCAAGAGGCTGACAGAAGATGGGAGGGTTCGATTTTGTTGACATTTTTACACTGCTGGAATAGGACTCAGCTTGCTTCCGGCGAATTTCATATTATCGGTCCATGTTATTATAGTCCTTAAGCAGATGAGTTGAATTCAATCTCATCATCATCTCATCTCATCTCATCTTGTTCCCCTTGTTCCTTGTGGTGTCACGGTGACGCATAAACAGCGGGACAGTGCCCGTTTATGGTCTTCATATATCGAGATTACTATGGAAATTGAATTCAATAGTTAGTTAGTTAGTTAGTCGACAGATCATCCTCGTTGCACATCGGACCATTCAGTCCATAAGTGCTCGGATCCCCTCCTCAGCAAATCCCGCAGCGTGTAGCGGCTAACGACGCCAGTTCTGTGTTGGTTTATCAATCTTCTTTGGCTTCCTGCGTAGTGTTCTTGTTTGGCCACCCCTCTTTTAATTTGCTGCTCTCGCAGTCTGGCCATTGTTGTAGATTCACAGTCATCACTTGGTTCTTGCAAAAGTCTCACTTCTCGTAGAGCATTCAGAATTGAATTCAATAGACATGGGTGCCAGTATGTTATGCTGAACAATGTCAGTGCACATTTGACATTCCAATGCATGCTCAATCCTCCGATGCAGCCGTCATCCCAAAGTATTCCTGCTCACTGTTCCCTTCATATGTAAGCTGCTATTCTTCCAGCTGTGCCAATCCATGACGCCATGGAGTGCTCATCATCATTTTTTTTTTTTTTTAAACATTGAATTCAATAGTCAATAGGAAATAAAAACAGGTATGTGAAACCTCTGAGAAAAAGTGAGAGGTACTAAATGTTGAGTTTAGTTAAGAATCGACATCACTGCGCTCAGGACATTCCCATACGTGCTCCGTCTCCTCGTGCAACAGTCAGCGTGGAGTCCCAGTTTATACAACACTAATGGTACCAATTGCAATCTGATTATGTGTCCATCTGGCTTTTTCCTCGGAAGTTACGACAACGATTTTGTGTGCCCTTTGTCTGTCTGCTCTGGAGTATATGTATATGTGACCTTGACGCCCCAATTCTGTCTGTAATTTTTTTATATTTTAACCTGCGTGGCATTACCCGAAAGATTATTTAGTGTCAAGCTATTTTAGCTGTCCACGTACATCTTTTTGTTTTCTCTACTTTCCAGAGCTATTTTTGCCTAGTATTGTTCCACGTAGGTATACCGTTTATGCCAGTATCCACATTCCAAGCTCAGTCTTTGTAGACTTTGGTGGGTACGACACATTAGGAGGACGTCTTTTTGGTGAATTACAGATAGGTAAAAGAACGCGGGGTCGGCCTCTACTACGATACAAAGATATGAGTATGCGAGACATGATTGATACAGGCAACGTTATTTCACCTTGAGCGCAAGTAGCCGCTGAAGGCGTTGTATGGAGAGAAAAGATCAGAAATGGAATAAAGGCAAAGGAGAAAATGATTGCAGATAGGTCACACAACGAGGGTGTGTGCATGCTGATAGAAATGACCATGTGTTTACATGCATTTATTGTGGACGAACATTTACCACGCTAATTGGTGTCTATCAAACTACTGAACGTAACACTTGCCAAGACATCAACAGCAGCTGAAAAATACTGGTGATGACTACAATGTCCTGTAAATAGGATATGCAAAATAATAATAATAATTAAAAAAGAATAATAATAATAATAATAATAATAATAATAATAATAATAATAATAATAATAATAATAATAATAATTGGTCTGATCAGACTTTCTCTACCGCCATGGGTTGTAGGAAAATGAGTGTTGAGGTGCTACATTGAGCCTGTACTTTTGTATGGATGTGAAACTTGGACAATGAGCAGTCAAGCTGAAAAACACCTGGTGGCTGTGGAAATGTGGTTTCTGAGGAGAATGCAAAGAATTCCATGGACAGACATAAAAACCAATGACCAAGTACTACAGGAGACAAATGAACATCGTAAACTGATTAGAGAAATTAGACGTAGATAGTCAACATTCTTTGGACATTTTATAATAAGAAATGAGTTGGAGAACTTGGTGACAACTGGCAAGATCGAAGGGAACAGATCAAGGGGAAGACCGAGAAGTAAATACCTGGATAGCTTAGCCACATGGCATGGTCGAGACTGGAACACTGAGCGGATCCACGACTCCAGTGATCGAGTGAAATGGCGAATCATGACCGCCCACGTTTCCCGGCATGGCACATGATGGGTGATGGGTTGTAGTTATTATGTCTTTTTTTTTTAAAGACAGCAAACTGCCAACAATCAGAACATCCAAATTACAGAAAACCCAGGATGAGTTTATTGAAGATGTGTGTTTAACTAACCTGCGTTGTTGTTGGGGATTTACCGGGTAAGCGAGGAAACGGTCCGAGGATAAACATGAGTTGTTGGAGATTTACCGGGTAAGCGAGGAAACGGTCCGAGGATAAACATGAGTTGTTGGAGATTTACCGGGTGAGCGAAGCAACGGTCAGCGGATAAATATGAGTTGTTTTCAAGGGACATGTTGGGCATAAGAAATATTATTTGACGAAGGACGCGTTTTGGTTGTAACAAATCACAGTGCACGCTTTTTGGTGAACAGAGTTAGCTCAAAATCTCAAAACAAAGTCGGAGATAAAAATAATCTTTGACGTTGTTTCTGTGAACAACTGTGCAGAGAGCAGAACCCTGCCGCTGTCAATGCAGAGGTCAACGCGCTCATCTATGAACACTCGGATAGCCCCGAAGTGCTCATCTATACATATGGATCTGTTGTAAAGCAGCAAAGAAGTGCATGGGCATTTACAGCCCGTTCAGCGGGCCGAACCGTTAAAGAATCCAGTGGTGCCCACTCTATGACCACGAGCAGCATGACGATGGAGGTGATGGCAGTTACACAGGCTTTCATATGGCTGGAATCACAGCATTATACCAACGTGTGTGTACTAAGTGATTCAATGAGCATGATTCAGAAGGTCGAAGCTGGATCTGTACGTAGACAGTGGACTGAGTCGCTGCGGAAGTCTGTTGTCCGTAAAGTCACCTTCATCTTCGTCCCGGGACATGCGGGAGTCGAGGGAAATGAACGAGCTGATAAACTGGCTGGCTCTGCACCCCCTGTAGATGGCCAGCCCATGGATCGTGCCGATGTTATTAACGTCCTTAAAGATATGTAGAGAACAGAGGACTTTGACGTCAGTGAATCCACATCGCTGTTCAGGATGAAAGACTTGGGAGTAAGAACTGGCACGACCAGACGCGAGAGGTACATCGGGAAAACGAGGTGTCTCGTCAAGCCAACACAGAATTGGCACTATTAGCCACCGGACGCTGATGCATATATTTGGGGGGGGGGGGGGGATCTGAACACCTATGGACCTGTCCGGAGTGCAATGAAGAAACTCCAACTAATAACTGATAACTGTTTTGGCGTTTTTGTCAATAACTGTTTTCACGTTGTTTCAGACAATAACTGTTTTGACGTTGTTTCTATCAACAACTGTATGCAGATTCGTGATCATCAATCATTCGCAACTCTATACACCGCTAATTGTCTCCCTTGCGAGGTTTTCTCCCGTGACACTGTGATGTCACCGGAGCATGTACGCGAGCAGTTGTATTCAAATATTGCATTAATAACACATTCCTCCACCCCTGCTCGTTGGAGGTTTGGTGTTGCAAGAACTTGAACAGTAAGTTCATCGCGACTCGCTTGCAACGGAGCGGAGAGCTGTTACTGCAGAAAAGAAGAGAATCGAGGGGGAAAAGGAAGTAGCGAGAATTGTCACATTTCAAAATGTTCTGTCTTTCTTTGTTGTCTCTGGCCTGATCGGAACAGCAAACTGGATTCCAGATAAACTCAATCATTCAATTAATCAATTAATCAATCAGGTGCCGTCTCTACCTATATAGCCGTCTAACAAATATAGACATCTAACAAATATAAGCGTCTAATAAATATAGATGTGTAACAAATATAGACATCTAACAAATATAAGCGTCTCATAAATATAGATGCGTAACAAATATAGAGGTATAACAAATATGTTGTTTGCCAACCATTCATTTCATCCAGTGGGGGTTGAAAGTATGGAGCCGTGAGTTCTAAGATGGCTGATAAGGTCTAGTTTGGCTTGAAATGTTTTTTGACAATGTGGACAAAGAATGCTTGACGTTCCAGGAGGAGGATCTCCTGCAGTAGTTTTTCTGTCCAGCCTTTTCTTCACAGCTCTTGCAGTCCTGGTTGCTTCACAAGTGACTGCACCCTTGCGTAATGATGTACGCCACGAATTTCGGTCTTTGGCAGCAGTCTCCCAAGTGTCATGATGAATTCCAACAGCTTTTAGTGAGATTTTCAAAGTCTTTAAAGCCTTTCCTCCGGCCGCTTTGGGAGCGTTTACCATAACGCAGCTCGCCGTAAAAAATTCGTTTGGGGAACCTGTGATCTGGCATGCGAGTTAAGTGACCAGCCCAGCGAATCTGATTCTTCATTAGTAGAGTCTGGATACTGGGCATGGACGCTCTTTCTGGGACTTCAGTGTCTGGGATCTTGTCTTGCCATTTAATCTTCAATAGCTTCCTAAGGCAGACTGTGTAGAAGTGGTTTAATTTCCTAGCGTGTCGCTGATAAACAGTCCAGGTTTCACAAACATATAGCAGTGTAGATAATACGACTGCTTTGTAGACTTTCAGCCTTGTTTGCAGGCTTATGCAATTTCTGTCCCACACATTCTTGAACAGTCTGCCAAAGGCCGTGCTGGCCTTGGAGATTCTTGCATTCACTTCGTCATCAATTGTGGCAGCTTGTGACACAATGCTGCCAAGATAGGTGCATTTCTCCACAACACTTAATATATGACTTTGATTTTGGCACGGTGTGATTAAACCCTGGAGCTGGCTGGTACATAACTACAGTCTTCTCCAAGTTGCTATTGAGCCCAAAGTTGGCACAGGCATATGAGAAAGCTGAAACATTGTGTTGCATATCTGCCTCTGATTTGGCATATAGAGCGCAATCATCAGCAAACAGGAGCTCTCTGACGATGTCGCAGTTTTGGTTTTAGCTTTCAGCCTACTGAGGTTGAACAAGTTTCCATTCATGCGGTAGTCGATGTCTATTCCAATGTCGTTGTTCTCAAAGGCATTCGTCAGCATAGCTGAAAACATGAGGCTGAACAGTGTAGGTGCCAGGACACAGCCTTGCTTCACTCCATTAGTGACAGAAAAGGGCTCAGACAGCTCACCATTGTCCTGAACTCTTGCCTGCATACCTTCATGAAATAGCCGCACTATTTGGACAAACTTTCGTGGACAGCCATATTTCGCCATAATCGTCCAGTCCTTCTCTGCTGACTCTATCAAACATTTCGGAGTTCTGTTCCTGACATTTCTCTTGCAGCTGTCTAACAAATATGGACGCACAGGTCACACTCCCTCCTCTCACTTTTACTCTCGAGTTTAAAGCAAGCAAACGTACCCAAAAAAATTTAAAAAAAATAAGAAACGAAATCATTTTGATGAGGGATCTGCTTGGGAAAATGAATAAGAACACTCACTTTTAAACTTCCGATGTACTTATGCCGAGGCAGCGGGTTAAACCCCTACTCCGGTCAGTTGGATTACAATGTTGACTTCTCGTCCTTGACTTAAGGATGTAAATTACAAGTGCCTCAGAAGTTGGAGTGGGTTCGCATGATGGCGAGGGACACGGGTATCAGGGAAAGCTAAAAAGAAACAAAAAATTTCAGTCCGGTATGAACTACTCGTGAGTTTAAAGCGAGCAAATAGGGGGAAAAAACATGATCATCATGTGCCTTGACAAACCGTTTGACCTGAACACTTGACCAATGTTACGAATTTCAAATATTCTTTCTTCTGTGTTGGCGAGTTATCTCCCTATTGGAACAGACTTCATGCTTGAGACCGATGCGTATTATTTGTTAGACGTCTAAATTTATTAGACGTCTGTATTTGTTAGACGTCTATATATGTTAGACGTCTATATTTGTTACAATTATACATTTGTTAGACGTCTACATTTGTTAGACGTCTGTAGTTGTTAGACGTCTATATTTGTTACAGTTATATATTTGTTAGACGTCTATATGTGTTAGACGTCTATATTTGTTACAGTTATATATTTGTTAGACGTCTATATTTGTTACAGTTATATATTTGTTAGACGTCTATATTTGTTACAGTTATATATTTGTTAGACGTCTATGTTTGTTAGACGTCTGTATTTGTTAGTCGTATATATTTGTTAGACGTCTATATTTGTTAGACATCTGTATTTGTTAGACGTATATATTTGTTAGACTTCTATATTTGTTAGACGTCTGTAGCTGTTAGACGTCTATATTTGTTACAGTTATATATTTGTTAGACGTCTATATTTGTTAGACGTCTGTATTTGTTAGACGTATATATTTGTTAGACGTCTATATTTGTTAGACGTCTGTAGCTGTTAGACGTCTATATTTGTTACAATTATATATTTGTTAGACGTCTATATTTGTTGCAATTATATATTTGTTAGACATCTATATTTGTTAGACGTCTGTAGCTGTTAGACGTCTATAGTTGTTAGACGTCTATATTTGTTACAATTATATATTTGTTAGACGCCTATATTTGTTAGACGTCTGTAGTTGTTAGACGTCTATAGTTGTTAGACGTCTATAGTTGTAAGACGTCTATATTTGTTAGACGTCTATAGCTGTTAGACGACTATAGTTGTTAGACGTCTATATTTGTTAGAGTCTGTAGTTGTTAGTCGTCCATATTTGTTGCAATGATATATTTGTTAGACGTCTATATTTGTTAGACGTCTATAGCTGTTAGACGTCTATAGTTGTTAGACGTCTATAGATGTTAGACGTCTATAGTTGTTAGATGTCTATATTTGTTAGACGTCTATAGCTGTTAGACGTCTATAGTTGTTAGACGTCTATATTTGTTAGACGTCTGTAGCTGCTAGACGTCTGTAGTTGTTAGACGTCCATATTTGTTGCAATTATATATTTGTTAGACGTCTATACTTGTTAGACGTCTATATGTGTTAGACGTCAATATTTGTTAGACGTCTAAATTTATTAGACATCTATATTTGTTAGACGTCTGTATTTATTAGACGTTTACATTTGTTAGACATCTATATTTGTTAGACGTCTATATTTGTTACAATTAAATATTTGTTAGACGTCTATATTTGTTAGACGTCTGTAGCTGTTAGACGTCTATAGTTGTTAGACGTCTATATTTGTTACAATTATATATTTATTAGACGTATATATTTGTTAGACGTCTATATTTGTTAGACGTCTGTAGCTGTTAGACGTCTATATTTGTTAGAAGTCTATATGTGTTACAATTATATATTTGTTAGACGTCTATATTTGTTAGACGTCTATATTTGTTACAGTTATATATTTGTTAGACGTCTATATTTGTTACAGTTATATATTTGTTAGACGTCTATATTTGTTACAGTTATATATTTGATAGACGTCTGTATTTGTTAAAAGTCTGTAGCTGTTAGACGTCTATATTTGTTAGACGTCTATATTTGTTACAGTTATATATTTGTTAGACGTCTGTATTTGTTAGACGTCTATATTTGTTAGGCGTCTATATTTGTTATAGTTATATATTTGTTAGACGTCTGTATTTGTTAGACGTCTATATTTGTTAGACGTCTATATTTGTTAGAAGTCTGTAGCTGTTAGACGTCTATATTTGTTAGACGTCTATATTTGTTATAGTTATATATTGGTTAGACGTCTGTATTTGTTAGACGTCTATATTTGTAAGACGTCTTTATTTGTTAGAAGTCTGTAGCTGTTAGACGTCTATATTTGTTAGACGTCTATATTTGTTACAGTTATATATTTGCTAGACGTCTGTATTTGTTAGACGTCTATAGTTGTTAGACGTCTATATTTGTTAGAAGTCTGTAGCTGTTAGAAGTCTATATTTGTTAGACGTCTATATTTGTTACAGTTATATATTTGTTAGACGTCTGTATTTGTTAGACGTCTATATTTGTTAGACGTCTGTAGCTGCTAGACGTCTG
>JACEFZ010004774.1:0-82500 GCA_014155875.1 Cepaea nemoralis | reverse complement strand
TTTTTTTTTCTTTATCTTTCCTCACTTCCTCACCACCTCCATCTTTTCTTTTTCTTACATAGTTGCTTAACTGCTTGCTAACTTACTGACTTAATCACTTACTCATTTACTTAATTGATTATTTACGTACTTATTTACTTATTTGTTTACTCACTTATCTACTTACTTACTTACGTACTTACTTTCTCATTTACATAATTACTTGCTTCCTTGTTTTCTCAGTTATTTGCTTAATTATTTGCTTTCTTGCTTTCCCACTTACTTACCACCTTCTTAAGTACTTACTTACTTACTTCCTTCCTTACTCACTTACTTACTTACTTACTTACTTACTTATTTGCTTACTTATCTATTTACTTACTTGCTTATTTGACTATCAGCTAATTGCTTGCTTGTGTTCGTTGGCTTGAGCTCCAACGCAAAAGTCCTGTATGTCGGATGAAGGCATCCTATTGTCCAACATCATTGTGATGTCACACAGGACCTGGGGTTTGCGTGAGTATCCGTTGTCCCATGTCTGGCTTATTGGTGTGCAGACTGGTGGTTCCTCGCCATGCAGGCAGATACTCTCCGACTTCGGAAGAATCATCGATCCTACTGATGTTAGCCAGGTCCCCGAAGAGACCTGTTGCCCAGGACGCACGACGTGGACGTGTCAGCAGGTCTTGGCCAGTATATATCCCGGCCCTGGTGCCTTGGAAACACCTCTGCGTCCCAGCTAAATGAATAATACTTCAGCTGAAACAAAACACAAATTTAAACATACCCGTGACTATGTGTTTTCACTGATTCAGTGCCAAACAAAAGGTAAGTTTGGGCCAAACAAACATGGATGGCGGAAAAGAGGAAGTAGGGTGTGTCACAGTTATGACTTAATATCCGCTAATATTGTAGCAGACATTATTGTAACGCAGTGACGACATTTCAGCGATAAATAAACCTATGACAGATATGGGAATTCGCTTAAGACGATTAATCATCCTATGGCACTTTAATCAGTTAATTGTTTCAGCTTAAGAATTATTCGTGTATTCACTTCAAATGATATATAACCCTGCAGTGTGCACCTGACGAGATACAGCGACATATACCAGGCAATAAATCGTGCAAACATATTGATTGTGGCTTCTGTGCTCAAATGCTTCTTAATACAAGTTAAATTAAAACGAACAGAAAACTAGGCCATTCCTTAACGCAGCCATTTCGCTTTCTTTCTTTAGTGCCTTTGAACTTGCCCTCCTCCCCCTACCCACCCATTGATCAATAAGTTCGATAGATCGATAGGGATCCCGAATGACTGGAATGTGTTTATAGCAGAATCCGCTTCTCAACAGGAATCGAGGGAAGCATCAACGTCCATTGTTCTTTTGTCTTAACTGTTTGACCGCCGACCATAATGCCTCGCTGTGTTGATACGTTGCCGGGCAACAATCTTGGCGGTCTGTGGACACGCAGTAGAAACATCTAACGGTGTTCTTAATTAAAACAAAACAAAACAGAACATCGTTTGACATGTTTGAAACGGGTGCTTGTTAGGTAAAGTTTACGATTTGTGCCACTTTGATTCAGACATAGTCGAGCTTCCGAAACAACTAGGGTTGTCGACGGACATAAAGTGTAAGTAAATGAGGTTAGACTTTGATTTGATACTGTTAAAAATGCTACACTTTATTTATCTAGCAAAATACGTTAATATCTTCTAACTTGTTAAATTTTAAACGTCGACTTCTCGTTCAGAAAATAATGGTAAAAGTAGAATTGCCTAGACAATCTTGATTTGTCTTGAATTGATTCAAAAACAAAAATTCCAAATTCGGTCTCTTTCAGCCTGCTTCTTCAGCTTTTGAGCAGTTGAGATCCGTGTTTTTTGTGGGTTTAATCCAGTTTCTGTCTGTGCGCTCTTACGAGCGAGTCCTGGCTCGGACTGGTTATATGGGCTTTTGTGTCTGTGACGTCAGGTGGGGGTTTGTCCGCGAGTTGTCCTTTGTGCCCGTCTCCTCTGGTGGTTTCTTTGGTTAGTTAAGGCGTCTGACTCCTCTGGCTTGACTGGTTGCAGTCCTTAAAAGGACTTTTTATTTGGTCTTTTTGCATCCTTTTTTGTGTATTTTCTGTAAAAGATATTCGATGTTTCATTTTCCTCCTTGCGTCTTTTTTCACTTTCGTGTTTGAGTTTTTGCTGTCTTTCGATTTCTTCCTGTGTGGTTAACCACGGGACTATCTCTCCGTCATTAAAATAGTACCCATCGGGGTATTTGGGGTGTTCGTCATTCAGTGTACGTCTGGGTATTCTACAGAGGTCTGGTGGTACACTGGTTTCCCCTTGAATTTCTTGGGTGTCTTGTTTTCCTTTTCTGCCTTTCGCCTTCTGAATTCCTCTTTCCATTCGTAGTCTGCTTTCTGCTTGAGGAGCTCCTCCAAGGGAAGTACACGTGTAAGCCATGGTGACGACAGGGTGTCCTCTGTGCCGTTGACATGGTGCTCCTCTAGGTTTTCTTCAGAGGTTTGGCGGGATATTGGTTTCTCCTTGAGTTTCTTGGGCGTCGTGGTTGGGCTACTGGCTTTAGCTTGTGGTTCCAGCTCGGTCTTTTGTTGGGTTTCAACTTGCGGCTTCTCCGTGGCTTCTTCTGGTTTGTTTTTTGATTAATTTCCCATACGGCTTTTAGCAGTTCTCTCTCTGATTTGATGGTTTGTAGGATTTCTTCGTTCTCCTTCTTTATCGGTGCCATATGTTCCACCTCTAATTTGATATTTTGCTGGATCTCCTTTATTTCAGCAAGCAATTATTCATTGTCGCTGGTTTGTGTCGGTGTCCGAAGTAGCTTGATTTGTTTCTTTAGCTCGTCTATCTGGTCTTGCAGTTGAGCTCTTTCAGCTTATGATATGCAGTGGCTGTCTCGCACCTCCGCATTGCTTCTTATATGGTGTCTTTGTGGTAATGGCGATCTTTAAGACGTCTCTGTGTCTTTGGAGGTACGGACAGCCCAGGTATCTTGCTCCATGATTGCCCAGGCAGTTGGCGCACTTTCTCTTGTTGTTGGGTGCTCGGAAGTCTGTGTCCTGTTTGGCCAGCGGACACTCATTGAAGGCGTGGTGATCGACGCAGTATCAGCAGATGTCTGTCTTACTACGACATGTTGCTCTGCTGTGGCCGGCCCTCTGGCATCTTGAACGTTGAGTGATTCATGGTATTAATCTTTCAGGGTGTTTTATTTTCTGGTGTATCGATACTTGGCTTGGTGTCTCGCTTCCCCTAGTCGTCACCACCGCATGCATATTTGGGATCTTAGAGTACGTCAGGATCCGCTTCGCCCTCAAGATTCGGATATAGAGATTCTCCTCTTGTAGCTGCTTCAGGATCTGTTCATCTGTCAGCTCCACTTGAATACGTCTGACAACCCATCTGACTGTCTGTGAGTCGGTGTTTCCTGCCTCTGGTGTCTTTCTCCTCTCTCTGCTTCTCAGCTGTCTTGGCTCTTGTCTGTGGTGGTTGTCGTCGATCTTCCTCGTGGTAGCTTCCATTGAGGTGACTGTAGTTTCAGGTTCTTTGTTGCAGCTCGCAGGCAGGTTCTCTCCGCTCGTCTTCTTTACGGTCTTGGCGGCTCCCACGCTGCACATCTTGTCAGTCTGATGTTTCTTGTTGTTGGTCTTGCCACGTGACATTTTCTTCCCCCGTATCAGGCTTCTTGAACTGTTTGGGTGTTTGGGTGTTCTTGATAACGCTCCCATTTGCGAATCTTGAATGACAATCAATCAATCTCGGGTTTCAAATTACTGTTATATGGAAAAGGGGGGTAGGCGCAGAGTGGGGTCAGCGCGCAACCTTGCAAAATTTCCCCATGGTTTGTGCATTCATCGCCTCTGGCTGTAAAAGTCCAACTCCTGGCTTTCACGTTTCGGAACTGTTTTAACAAACAGGAGAAGGGGCGACGGCGAGTCTCTGGCGCCTTAAAATAATAAACAGACTACTCAAGATATGTGTGCATGTACATACATGCGCAGACACGTGTGCACATACATACATGCGTAGACACTTGTGTACATACATATCTAAACGCAAGTAAGATATTCTACTCCAACAAAGGAAAGGTGCTGATGACGGAGGCAACCAGCCAAGATGCACATCGCAGAAATCAGGATGCCATGCAAAAATATAACGGTGATCTTAATTAAAACACAAAACAGAAAATCGTTGGAAATATTTTAAACGGATGCTTGTTGGCTAAAGTTTATTATTTGTGCGACATTGATTCAGACATAGCCGAGCTTCAGAAACATCAAGGGGTAGTAGGTGGATATAACGTGTAAGTAAATGAGATAGGGTTAGATACGAATTCTGTCCATATTCCATATTTGTAGATTCATGTGGATGATAGACCTGGTTAATGAAAACAACATTTGTCTGGGGTCTCTAGTTGGTCATTCTTCGAAGTACACTTGTTCCTGCAGCGAGGCGCTGTCGTCATTTGTTTGTGACAGATTCCAATCCCGGTCGGTAATTGCGGCGTTCAATTCTTATTTTGTCTAGCGTATCTTCTAATCCCTGCTTCTTTCCTGCACGTCTATGAGCTACAAAAAATACTTGCGTGTTTATTTATGAACTGTCAAAGTAAATGAAAGTTGTTTAATGGTTAGACTTTGTATATGTTTACAATATAAGCATTGTTTTATCTATCGAAATACCTTCATGTCTTATTTTTTTGTTAAATTACACACGTCGACTTCCCATTCAGAAAGTAATGGTAAACGTAGAATTGCCAAGAAAATTAACCTAGTGATGGGGTTGATCGCAACGTCCTGTATTCGATTCGATTTCACCATTACCCCTACCCCGTTCAACTTCAAGGAGAAGTTATAGAATGGTAAGTCACCGGCTCAGATTGATAGTCTTGTGACTAGTTAGCCACCAAAGCAGCTGGCCCATGGTTTTACCCTCAGTTTTATTAATCCGAAGGTGATTGTTGTCCATATGGGGTAATGGACTTGAATATGACGTCCTGTAAAGAGCATACGACATTTAATGGACGTGTTAGCGACGTTGATAGCGAACTGCGTTAATAATATCATGAGCACAGTCGTGCCATGGGTTAGACGCATGGTCTCATCGCATGCGAACGTGAAGGAAAGACTGACAACCTATTCCACTGTGCACTAAGGCCTACACAACTGTGAATGCGCTATCATATCACAGACCCATAGCAGAAAACTGCTTCATGACAAATTGTATACATTATATTGTATTATAAGTAAAGTCAACACAGGAGTGAGACAGGGATGTGTGCTCTCTCGTTTGCTATTTAATATCTGCATGGACAGAATATCCAAAGAAGCAAGTCTTGACAGAACAGATTCAGAAAATGTAGAACTCTTTACTCCAGATGAAACAACTGGCCCACAGGAAATAAATGAATTTCTATTTGCAGACAATCAGTGCCTGTTTTACAGCGATCAGGGCAGACTACAAAATCATATTACTAATCTGAGTTCAACCTGCAGCAGATACAATATGAGTATAAACACAGCCAAAACCGAAGTAATGCAAGTAAGCAGATCGCCGGGCCCACTAAGTATACAGATAAATAGCACAACTCTGAAACAATTTAAAGAATTCAAATATCTTGGAAGTAGGATCACAGAAGCTGGCAGATTGGACAGAGAAATCGAAATCAGATGTCAAAAAGCTAGTGCACTTACATATCAACTATCACCCTTACTGAAACATCCAAATATACCCATGTCCGCAAAACGACAGATAATAAACAGCATATTCATACCAACCCTATGCTACCAACCTCAAACTCGGACTTTATCCACATCTCACTTTCGCAAAATCAACACCTGCGAGATGAGATGCCTGAGGAGAGCTGCCACCGAGGTAAGAAATGCTGTTATCAGACAGACTGTGGGATCAACACCTTGTGCCACATTTATTGAAAGACAGAAGATCAAGTGGTTTGGCCATGTCGTTAGAATGCAACACCAACAACTACCATCACTGGCCTTACATCAAATATCATCTGCGACGAGACCACGAAGACGTCCAAGAAGAAAATGGATTGACGACATCAAAGACATTGTACAACCACATGGAATGACAATATTCAGTGCTGCCCACCGGGCGCTGGAGCGCAAACTATTCCTCCCCACGGCGCTTGACGGCAGAAGTGGAATATGATGATGATGATGATGATGATGATGATGATGATGATGATGATGATAAGTAAAGTTGATAGAGCGTCTTTTTTTTACTTCATGTCATCATTATCAAGTGTTTCATTACTTGGCAGGACGTAAACATTCCTGATAATGTAACTGATTCTGTGCCAAACAATCAGTAGGTTTGTACCAAACATGGTACACAATCAAATGAACAACTATTATAATGTACATTTCCCTTCACTCAGCATTAAAATTGCGGAAGATATAATGAAACAAACCAAACAACACAATAACTCTGTTATGGTTACCTCCGTGGCGATGACATTGCGGAGCGCTTTCGTAATGCCACTTACCCACGTTCGAAACACAGCAGCGACCGATTTGGCAGCATACCGTGTCGCGCTGGTTTTAACATGTTGGTATGGAAGCCGGTCGTTCAGAATGCAATGTCAAACTACTGAACATTAAAAAAAAAACTTTCCAAGACATCAACAACGGCAGTAAAATGCTGATGTTGACTGCAACGTCCAGTAAGGGATGTGCAACTATAAATAAAAAAAAAAAAACAGAAAAGATAGAGCGTCTGTTTATTTCATTTCATCATTATTAAGTATTTCAGTCCTTTGTAGGGTGTAAACATTCCTTATAATTTAACTGGTTCTGTGCCAAACAAAAAGTTGCTTTAGACCAAACATGCAACACAATCAAATGAACAAGTTATTATCCTGTAAATTTCCGTTCACTCAGCATTACAATTGCGGAAGATATAATGACGAAACAAATACAACACAATGACAGTATTATGGTTGTATATCGTCCTTCTTATATCGTCCTTAGACGAATGTTGAGAATTCCTTGGACTGCCAGAGTAACTAGCAATGATGGCCTGAAAGAGGCTAATGAAACTAGAACACTATATACAACAATAAGAAAGAGACAAACAACTTTCTTTGGTCATGTAATGAGAAGAGAGGCATTGGAGAGGCAGAGCCAGACCAAGAGAAATGATGCTAGATGGATTGAGACGGTGGCACGGAGGAATATCAGCAGCAAAGTTACTTTGTGGAGAGCCATGAACGCCTACGCCAGCCGGCACGGTACTTGATGATGATGATGATCGTCCTTCTGTCCAAAAGAAAGGCCATGTTTGGCGATATATTAATTTAATCCATCGGCACTGCATCTGTTAAATTAAGCATCTTTAGACTCCGCACAGGAGACGACAGGACCACATATTCGATCAACTAACGTTATGAGATACACATGAATGAAACTGTGGATATAGTAAAATGACAGGTAAACATTTGTTGCAGGAGTATCCAACATATGCAGAACAGAGAGAAGTATTCTGGCCTAGCCCCGCTCCATTTGAGGACAAACATTATGGTGATTTCAAGAAGTTTAAGTTGACTACTGCTTTCTTTGGCGTAATTCATTTTGACGTCTGGAGGTGAAAGAAAAAGAAGAAAGATGAGAAGAAGAAGAAGAAGAAGAAGAAGAAGAAGAAGAAGAAGAAGAAGAAGAAGAAGAAGAAGAAGAAGAAGAAGAAGAAGAAGAAGAAGAAAAAGAAGAAGAAGAAGAAGAAGAAGAAGAAGAAGGATGAGGAGGAGAGGATGAGGAGGAGGGGGAGGAGAAGAAGGAGAGGAAGGAGAAAGAGGAGGAGAAGAATAAGATTTAACTCTATAGTTGACTAGCTCGTGCGGCTCTTTTCATTGCCTTATAAAAGACCAGAAGTCAGTCAAGTCTTAGTCAAATGTGACTGAACTTTCCGTTTGACAGTAGACGGTACTACTTGCTTTCTGTTAGCGCCGAAAGTTGCGCGGACGCTCACCAAATTCGATACCTCACATTGTACCAATGGCTTCGGGCGGAGGAGTGCAACTGGGAGGGTACACGCCGTATCCTAGTCCGAGGAAATGCAGATTACAGAGTAAATGTCATGGCAGAGCAGACCAAGCCCTACACCTTGATTGGCAACTGGTCTAGAATGGAAGCTTCGACAGGCAGACAATAGAGCATTGCTTTACTGATCCGACAGCTTCTGCAGCTTGTCTTGTTCCAGACGTATTGGTGTTACCTTTCATCTGGGGTAAACTAGGCAGGCCGAGAGAGGGATCATGCTGCATGGGCAACACGTGGTCTCTAAATTCAGCCCAGGCTGTGAGCTATGGAGAGGTATAACTTTATGTCACAAACTATCGTCTACCAGGAAAGCAATATCAAGTCACAGGACCAGAACGAGTGTCCACGCCTTAACGCCTAATGGTCATTTAGTGCTAACCCCATTCTTTTATAGCCCGATGGGCAGAGGGCACTGACCAGAGTGTCAGTGGGCCCAAAGGTATGTGGACCCTGTGGGGTTCTAATAAAGTGGACCCCCTATAACCAGTAGACAATGTGTTACAACCGTTAAGACCTTTCCGTCCTGGCAACCAATATTTGCAGATGCAGTCCGTCACTGCCGATAGGCACTAGATTGGTGGTGTGGCCAATGTCACGCATGCGGCCTTTACTTCCTACAACATATGCTGGTATAAATGTCACGCTTGGTTGACCTGGGAGCCCTGTGAGCCCATTTTTTTAAAATAAAAAAGTTCCACGTTTTAAGTGGGATTCCAACACACGGTCACTGGGCCAAGTAGGCAAAGGCTGCTGCTCTACATGAGAACATCGGTATAGAAAGCGAGAGGTGGTTCCCATTATTCTTGTAGTTTCTGTAATAACACATATGTCGTCTTCTTCTTCTTTTGTCCTACAGCTTTTACCGTGAAGTGTCGCAGATGAGTAGATAGATGTAATTTACGTGATTCGCTTGTTGTGTTGCTTGTACAAACGTCATAGTTGATCTCTTCAACGTCTCTTTTACTTCACCTAGCCAACTCTTCCTGAGGCGACGACTTCTGTAACCCGCTGTTAGCATTGCTGCGGATTATTACTACATCCCATCTCACTGAAGAAATTTCGTCCTAAATTATCCGGAAATGGAAAAGCCAGGATAGCCAGCATTCAATTCCAGATTTACCGGACAAACAATGTACGCCACTTCTGTTGACAATTACGAAAAGAACACCAATTTTCGGAAGTGATTCGATACAGCGACCTAGACACTTGATTCTGAACCCGTGAACTCCGCCATGGGATGTCTCCAGTCGCGGAAGGTAGAGGAGAGCTACTTACTGCAAAGTCTCCACGAACATGAGTCGGGCATCAACTGTATGGCAGTTAGCGAGGACGGGTCCGTGCTGGCTACCGGTGGGGAGGACAAGACTGCCCGGCTGTGGAGTACCAAGGTGGGGGTTTCTTTCCTCATTGTCGTCATTGTAAACATCGTCGTTAAGATCATCATCATCATTATTATCAGCATCATTATCGTTATCAACAACATTATGATCACCATTATTATAATCTTCAGCGGCATTATCAACAACATTATCATCGTTATCATTAACATTTAAATCATCATCATCATAATATATAATGAAGATCATCAGCATTATTGTCATCATCATCATCATCATCATCATCATCATCATCATCATCATCATCATCATCATCATAGTCATTGTCATTTTCATCATCATTATAATCAAAATCGTCATCATTATAATCATTGTAGTAACAATTTTAATCATCATCGTCATCATAATTATAATCATCATAGGCATCATCATTATAATCATCATCGTCATCTTCATTATAATCATCACAATCGTCATAATAACTATAATCATCATCGTCATCATTATTATAATCGTCAACATCATTATAATAATAATCATCATCGTCAACATTGTAATCATCATCGTCATCATCATCATTGTCATCATCATCACCATGCGAATACTCATGAGCCTTGCCTAAAATCTCCAGTGACCAATATTCGCTCTCGCACGCGATCACTAAGGTGTTTTATCAAGTCTGTCTGTCTGTGTCTATCACTATCTCTGTCTGTCTGTCTGTCTGTCTGTCTGTCTGTCTGTCTGTCTGTCTGTCTGTCTGTCTGTCTGTCTCAATCTCTGTCTCTCTATAACTCTCTTTCTCTGTCTGTCTGTATGTCTGTCTGTCTGTATTTTCCAATCTCTGCCTCGCTATAACGCTCATTCTGTCTGTATCAATCTCTATCTCTTTCTCTCATGTACCTATCTCTATCCCTTTCTCTGTTTCTCTATCAATCACTTTTTATCTGCTCTCTGTCTGTCTGTCTGTCTGTCTGTCTGTCTGTCTGTCTGTCTGTCTGTCTCTTCCTCTTTGTACGTCTGACTATGAATCCAACTCACAATCATTTGCGTCTATTTGCCTGCTGTTCCCATTATCATCGTAGTCTATATCAACACCATTATCATCATTTGGTACTATTTTCTGAGTTAGTTTAGCACACCCACGAGCATACCTTTGACCCCACTTACACAAAATGCCGTTGATTGTGCAGACGGACCAATGTGAGTGCATCGGGGTACTCCGCGGTCACACGGACTACGTCAACTGCATCCTCATAGAAGATTGCTACTGTGCTAACTGGCAGCGCCGACAAAACTTTGAGAAAATGGGACGTTGGCACCTGCGAGTGTCCTACTTGTCTTCACTGGTCACTCTAGTGTTCATCTACAGGTGAGTTCGTATTGGCAATGTTCGCTGATTGTTTTTTGTTGTCGTTGTATGTTGTTGTTGTTTCTTGTTGTTGTCCTTGAATGTTGTTGTTTTTGTTGTTTCTTTTTGCTGTCCTTGAATGTTATTAAGTGTCCACTTATTTTCACTGGTCACTCTAAAGTCATCTACAGGTGTGTTCGACGTGCAATGTTGTTGTTTCTTTTTGCTATTGTAATTACTTCTCTTATCGAAGCATGTTACATGTAAATATCACTTGAGGAACTTTGTGAGGCCACTAAGACATTTAATAAATAAACACACATGTATTAGAAGTAGAAAAAACAAGCAGAAGTTAGAGGACACACAACATAACATAAACGTTGAAAGTTATAGATACCGACCGAGATACGAAAAGTATATGTTTTATACAGCAAATGATAGACAATATGTATTGACACGGTGAGAAAACTGGAGACGGTTGAGATTTGGCTTGTGAGAAGAATTTTGGGAATATCGTAGACAAAAAAGAAAACAGGAATTTAAGCATTTAGGGGTGTGACAGTGGCAATGTACTCATGAAAACTGCAATGAAAAGACAAATATAATGTTTGGTGCATGTCAACGAAAGAGGTAGCCTGGAAATATCGCCCTTATGTGGGGGGGGGGGGGGTGTGCTTGGCAAGGGATGGCGTTATACCTCTCAATATAAGAAAGACGATAGTTTGTATAATGGAGTTAAACGTCATCATAGCACAAAGCCTGAGCTTAATTGGAGAGACCACGTCTGTCCATGCAGCATGATCCTTCTCTCGGCCTGCCCAGGTTGACTCCAGAGGAAAGATAACACCAATGCATCTGGATCCAGACTAACTTCAGAAGCAGCCGGATCAGCAAAGCAATGCTTTAACTGTCCGCCTGTGAAGCTTCTATCCTAGCCCAGTTGCCGACCAAGGCTTATGACCTGGTCTGTCTTGCCATGTCATTTGGGTTACATTTCCTCGCACTAGTGTAAGACTTGTACCCTCCCAGTTGTGATCCTCCGGAGTCGTTGGCACAATCTGGTATGTCGGGTTTGGTGAGCACCTCCCAACATTCGGCGCTCTTATACTTTTCGGCTCTGTCGAGAGGAGAATATATGTACACATTGGATTGCACAAAGTTATCCGACTTTTATGTTTTCGAAGAAGATACTTGTGTTGCCTTTTCTTTGTTTCTAAGACGACAACTGTCTGACATTGTTTTTATTTCCGAAGAAAACTGGCTTGCCTTGCATTTGTTTCCTAAGAGAACACCTGTCTTGCATTGACTTTGTTTTCTAAGAAGACAACTGTCTCACTTTTGCCTTTATTTCCGAAGAAGGCAACTGTCTCACCTTGTCTTTGTTCCCCCAGAATGATCTGCACCGGAGACTTCATTTTCACCAGCTCCTACTGACAGGACCGCCCGCGCCTGGGACTTTGACACGGGGGAGTGTGTTCGAGTCTTCAGAGGTCACAAACGAGGCGTGTTCCCGTTGATCTTCATTCCTGCCGACGAGGAAGAGGACTTCGACATCGACACAGACGTTTGCAAGGATATACTGATCACAGGTTCGGCGGATTCTACAGCCAGGACTTGGAGTTTTGAAACTGGACAGGTCATCAAGGTGTTGAAAGGTCACACGGGTGCGGTCACCTGCATGTCCGTGGACCAGACCGGAAGCGTGTTGTTTACCGGAAGTACAGACCATACAATCCGGAGCTGGAATATAAATAAGGGGACGCAACTAAAAGTGTTTGAAGGCCATCAAGGGTCGGTAATTTGCATGACGGTAAGACAAGTTTATGTTATTTCCGTGTATGTTTCTTTGTCCGTTCTCATTGTTCTTTCGTCAATATATAGAAAACAAATTATTTACAAGTGGTATCGAAAACAGGGAGTTGACAGTTGCCGAGCTGTAACTGGCATCTGATTAAACACAAAATATAATTGGGAAGCCAGACGAAAGGGGTCAAAAACATTGCTCTTTCGTCAAAGTTAAAAGTTAGATGCATATCCTTTACAGGACGTCGCAGTCAGCACCAGCACTTCTTGCAGTTTGATCTCTTGGCAAGTTAACGTTCAGTAGTTTGCCAATGCTTTTTGAACGACCGCCACCCATACCATTTCGTTAAAAAAAAAAACGGAGGGCGGTCTGCTGCCAAATCGCCGGCAACTGTGTATCGAACGCAGGTATGTGGGATCACGAACGCGTCCGTAACACCTACGCTACGGAACCGGCAACTCATTCTGTGCCGAAGGATTATATATCGCCAAATGTGATCTCCCATTTGGACAGAAGGACGATACATCGCCATATTAGGGCCATCGTGTTGTTTGTTTTGCGTAATGGCATCTTCCCCATGTCAATGCCCAGTAAACGGATATTCTGATTATAGTACTTCTTGATTTGATCGTGTACCATATTTGGTCCAAACCTACTGTCTGTTTGGCACTCAATCAGTTAATACAGAGAATGTCTACAACGCTTAAACTTGGGCACAACAAACAGACATTCTGTATAAGTGATCTCACCGTCAAGACTTGGACATATCGGCCTAAAACAAGGCCTCCCAGCCTTTATGAGTGACCTCATCGTGAAGGCTGGGATATGTCAGTCCCAAACAAGGCCTCACGGCCTTATGAGTGACCTCACCGTCAAGGTTGGGACCTATGGGCCCCAAACAAGGCCTCCCGGCCTTTATGAGTATTCTTTATACACGCTGCATCCTTTGTAAGACGTTACAATCAACTCCTTGATGATTTTATATATAATTTTACGTTCAGTAGTTTGCCATTGCTTTCTGAACAGAAGTCGACGTTCAAGACCGATTGACAGGTATGTGGAGGGAAACCACTACCCGCCGTCAGCGTGAACGATTTAACTCTCTCGGTAACGCTGATCTCTCTTGAATGGCTATTACATAAAGGGGGAAAAAAAATACAACGGAAGAAAAAGTGCGGAAGCGGAAACCGTCTTTGGATCTGTGACGTGTAAGGATCATCCCAGGTTATATGTCTGAATGCACGGGGGATTGATTGATTGATTGATTGATTGATTTAGGAACCAACATCACAGCATTCGGGACATTCCCATAAGCGCTCCGTCCCCATCCTCAGCAGCCAGCGAAGAGTTCCAACACTAATAGTTCCAGTAGCAATCTGAGTATATGTCCGTCTCGCCTTTCCTCTGAGCGTCGATCGTCGTGAATGCACGGGGAAATGGGTGACCGGTATTTCCCTCACTTAGCGAATGACGAGAGTTGGTATAGATCCTCGTCCAACGATTCTCATGACATTATCAGCGTTTGTTCGTAATGTTACACTAACACGACCTCTAGTTAACTGATTCAGCACCAAAGGACAATATATCATCAAATGTGACCTCCCATTTGCACAGAAGGAAGATATATCGCCGTACTAGGGTC
Source organism: Cepaea nemoralis (assembly GCA_014155875.1). Lineage (NCBI taxonomy): Eukaryota > Metazoa > Mollusca > Gastropoda > Stylommatophora > Helicidae > Cepaea > Cepaea nemoralis. The sequence goes on along the minus strand of JACEFZ010004774.1, from coordinate 68,311 downwards.
ATTGTGTCATTTGTTTTGTTTTATGTGTCTTCCGCAATTTCAATTCTAAATGAACTGAAATTGACATTATAATTCTTCTTCATTTGGTTTGTTTGGGTGTTTCGGGATTTGGGTTTTGAAGATTGAGCATAACCCACTACTGGCAACGCTGATCGTATTCCGGTATGAACCCAAAGCCTTGTCCATGTCAGATTGGAAGTACTTATTTATTTTCCTTGTTCATTTGATTGTACACAATCTCATCTCATCTCATCATGTTCCTCTTGTACCTTGCGGTGTCGAGGTGAAGTATAAACTTCGTGAGAGTGCCCGATTATGGGCTTCATATATCGATATTCCCATGGACTCTGCTATTCCCTCCGTCCAACGTTTATGTGGTCGGCCTCTTCCTCTGATTCCATTTGGTCTGTACATCATTGCTTGTTGTGGTATGCTGTTGACTGGTAACCTACTTGCATGGCCAAACCATTTGACTTGCTGCTTTCTGATAGAATCTAGTGCTGCTTTAACCCCCACTTTTGTCATGATTTCTTCATTTCTGATCTTATCTCTTCTTGATACGTTGAGTATTCTTCTCAGGAACCTCATTTCTGTTGTTGTGATTTTTCTTTTCTCTTTTTCTGTCATTGTCCAGGTTTTGCATTGGTAGCATAGAGTTGGCAGGAAGATTGTATTGTAAAGTGCTTTCTTAGTAGTTATTGATACATGTTTTTTCTTTAGTATTGGTGCCATTTGTCCAATGAGTTGATTTGCCTTATTGCACCTATTTTCGATCTCGTCTTCTGATCTGCCATTTGATGATATTATACTTCCTAGGTACTTGAAACTCTTTACTTGTTTCAAGGGATGTTCGTTTAGGTGAATTGTTGTTGTTTGTTCTTCTTTAGTTATAGTCATTACCTCTGTTTTGCTTGTGCTAATTTTCATGTTATGTTCCCTACACATTTCGTTTAGACTATTCATGTGGTCTTGTAATTCAGCTTCTGATTTTGCTATTAGTGCTTGGTCATCCGCAAACAGGAGTTCTCTAATGGTTAGATTTGCAGATGGTTCTTCTTCTGTGTTCTCGTCATGCGGTATTCTTGCTGTCTCTGCTTGGCTGGTTTCTTTACATATGTTGTCTATATATGTTATGAACAAGAGAGGGGACAGGACACAACCTTGTCGTACTCCAGATCTTATGGTGAAGGGTTCTGAGTGTCCTCCAGTTGCTCTCACTATGCATTCACTGTTGTTGTATAAACTTCTACATAGGTTTGTTAGATGTGTACTCACTCCATATTGTTTAAGGATTTCCCACAGCTTGTTTCTATCTACTCTATCAAATGCCTTTTCTTGGTCGACAAAGGCTAAGTAGAGTGTTTCATTGAATTCGATTGATTTTTCTATAAGTTGTCTAAGAGCAAAAATGGCATCTGTGCATCCTTTGTTTTTCCTAAATCCAAGCTGTGTTTCGCTTTGCTGGGGTTCTAAAGTAGTTCGTAATCTTTTTTCTAGAATTTTGCAAAATATTTTCCCAGTATGACTCAACAGTGAAATGCCTCTGTATTGTGTGCAGTCTCTTTTGCTGCCTTTGTTTTTCCAAATTGGGATAATTATGGCGTTTCCCCAGTCTCGTGGTGTCTGTTGTTCTACCCAAACATGGTTGAATAGTCTATGTAGCCAAGCTGTTCCTACTTCTCTTGCTGCTTTAATTAGTTCATTTGGTATTTCATCCTGTCCCGGTGATTTGTTCAATGGGGCTAATCTGATGGCTTCTATAATTTCTTCTTTTAGTATGTCTGGTTCTAGTTCTTCGGTGACATCTGTATAGGTCTCTTGAATTCCTGTGACATCTGATGGGATGTTGAGAAGTTGTTCGAAATACTGCTTCCATCTTATTAGGATTTGTTTTTGTTCACTTATTGGTTTTTCCATTTTCGCTGTTAATTATTTCAGTTGGGTCAAAGGGTTCTCCTTTGGTTCGCATTGCACCTATCTTTTTGTAGAAGTTTCTAGTTGTCTCCTGGTAGTTTTTATTTAGGGTTTCTCCATACTCTTCCCAGTCTTTCTGTTTTTCCCTCTTTACTATTCTATTCACATGTCTTCTCGCTATTCTATATTCTATGTAATTACATTCCTGTTTGCTCTTCAACCACATTTTATATTTTTCCTTTTTGTCTTGTACCGCTTCCTTTACTTCTGCGTTCCACCAACTTGTTGTACACAATGTCTGGTATATTTTTGTTTGGCATTGAGTCAGTTAATATATACTTTGCCGGGAAACTCACCAAGAGTTGAACACAATCGAAGGCCTAACTGTAATCTACGAAGCAAGTATGGTCATGTCTGCTGTACTCTCTGTGTTTCTTAAAGATGTTTCTCATGTTGAAGAATGGCCACTGGGTTATATGCCTTGCCTGATACATGTCAGCACTTCTTGTAGTTCTTGGTGTAGCTTCCTTGCTATCCTCTTGATGACCATGGGCAGCTGGAATGCCGTGTGAGTAAAGCTGTGCAAGTAGAATCATTAGTGTGTATTGTTGTTCAATAATAATCCCTAGTGTGTATTGTTGTTCAAATATAATTCCTGGTGTGTAGTGTTCCTCAAATAGAATCCCTAGTAGGCAGTAATGTGCAACCGTAATGTCCAATGTGCAGTAATGTGCAACCGTAATACCCAGTATGCAGTAATGTGCAACTGTAATGCCCAATGTGCAGTAATGTGCAACCGTAATGCCCAATGTGCAGTAATGTGCAACCGTAATGCCCAATGTGCAGTAATGTTCAACTGTAATGCCTAATGTGCAGTAATGTGCAACCGTAATGCCCAATGTGCAGTAATGTACAACCGTAATGTCCAGTGAGCAGTAATGTGCAACTAGAATGTCCAATGTGCAGTAATGTGCAACCGTAATGCCCAATGTGCAGTTATATGCAACTAGAATGTTCAGTGTGCAGTAATGTGCAACTAGAATGTCCAATGTGCAGTAATGTGCAACCGTTATGCCCAGTGTGCAGTAATGTGTAACCGTAATGTCGAATGTGCAGTAATGTGCAACTAGAATGTCCAATGTGCAGTAATGTGCAACCGTAATTCCCAATGTGCAGTGATGAGCAACTATAATGCCCAGTTTGTGTCGTTATTATTCAAATTCACACAGGAAAAACATCGGTTTCATTTCTGTTTTTCTTTCTTCAGATTATCAATAAAATTATTTACTCGGGTAGCTCCGATCACACTGGGCGTGCCTGGGTGGCGGAGTTTGGCGACTGTACCCGAGTATATAAGGGACACAAACACACAGTCAGCGTAATCAAAATCTACAACGGAATGGGTGAGTTCTTCGCTAAACAATACTGTAATGTTACATCTTCTTAGAATATCTCTATCTAGAGAAGAATGTCAGATTTGTTATGAGTTCTTGTTGTACTTAATTTGTTGACGTCAACAAAATAATTTGTTTAAAGGATTAAATTAAATGAGTGGGTTGTCTGATGACGAGTAGATCATCTCGGCTTGGAGAGAATGCAGGGAGTGAGCAGAGGATCTGAGCGACACTCAGGACGCCGAGGAAAGGCTAGGCAGACACATAATGAGAATGCTACTGGTACCATTAGTAATGGGATCCTTCGCTGGCTGCTGCTTATGAGGACAGAGCACGTATGGGAATGTACTCAGTGCTGTGATGTCTGTTCTTGACTCAACCCACCCAGATGACAGAGTTTCCGCCTAACATATCGTAGGGAATGCATTCGAACCTCAGCACAGCTAAACTAGGGGGAGGGGACAAGCCTTATCCTGGTGTAAGGAAATGCAATCTAAGATTAAATGTTATGACATAGCAGACCAGGCCCTAAGCCTTGGTCGGCAACTGGTCTAGAATCAAAGCTTCGACAGGCGGACAGTTAGAGCATTGCTTTGCTGATCCGGCAGCTTCTACAGCTTGTCTTGTTCCAGACGTAATGGTGCTAACTTACCTCTGGAGTAAACTAGGCAGGCCGAGAAAGGGATCGTGCTGAATGGGCAACATACGGTCTCTACAATTCAGCCTGCAAACAAAGTTGAAAGTCCACAAAGCAGTTGTATTATCCACACTGCTATATGCTTGTGAAAACTGGAATGTTTACCAGTGACACGTAAAGAAATTAAACCACTTCTACACAGTCTGCCTTAGGAAACTGCTGAAGATTAAATGGCAAGACAAGATCCCAGACACTGAAGCCCCAGAAAGAGCGTCCATGCCCAGTATCCATACTCTACTAATGAAGAATCAGCTTCGCTGGGCTGTTCCCTTGACTCGCATGCCAGATCACTGGCTCCCTAGACGATTTTTTTACGGCGAGTTGCGCTGTGGTAGGCAACCCACGGCAGCCTGAGGAAACGCTTTAAAGACACTTTGAAGATCTCACTGAAAGCTTTTGGAATTCATCATGACACTTGGGAGACTGCTGCCAAAGACCTAAATTCGTGGCGTACATCATTACACAAGAGTGTAGTCAATCATGAAGCAATCAGGACTGCAAGCGCTGTGAAAAAAAAAAAAAAGACTGGACAGAAAAACCACTGCAGGAGATCCTCATCCTGGAACGTCAAGCATTCTTTGCCCACATTGTCAAAGAACATTTCGAGCCGAAATAGGCCTTATCAGCCATCTTAGAACTCACGGCTGCAAACTTTCAACCCAATTGGATGAAATGAATGGTCATCATCATTCTTGATGGACAAACAGCAACCAACAATTCAACCCAGGCTTTGTGGAATGGAGAGTTATCACTCCATCCATAGTTTGGTTGTTGTTTTTAAGCCTTATTTTTAAAGTAGGATGTAACTAACTAGCGTCTGTCAAGACGGCAAGGAGCAGTACAAAGTAAGGCTAAGGGATGTTAAAGAACATTCAACGCTATTTAACACAAGAGGCGCTACTATCAAAAGCAAGGATGACACATGAAAACATACGTAGAATAGAATTAGAGACATTCATGTCAAACATGGACAGGTCATTGATAGACATGCACACGATAGTGAAACAAATGAGGATTTGATGTGAGGACATATGTCTTAATGGAGGAGCGGGGCGACAGAAAAAGGCGAACATTATGTCTAACTGCTAGCGTAGAGGCTAGCTTTACTGCCTTTCGGTCAAGTGTGATCTGTTCGGATCCTCTGGAGGCGGGGGTTTGTATTAACTAACTGAAATGGGCCCACATGTTCACTTAGCCTAAAGTGTCTACCAGAAATATGCTGGGAGGTAAAGGCGAGCGGAATGATTAAACCCATCGAGTGTCAAGTGGCCTATAACAATGTGGAGATAGCACCATATACCCAGTACACACCAAGGCGTGAAAAGGTGTCTTCTACACTTAATGTGTTGTATGGCTAATTAGGACAATAATTAATGGAAAGTGAAAGGACAGATCTTTTCTTACCCCAGAAGTCATTCGTGTATTTTTGTATTGTACTAACGCTAGGAGCCGGGTATTATAAAGATGAAACAAGGACAGACTTCTGATCGTGATAAGATAACAATGGATATGATAAAATCCGTATCCAACTTTGGCATTGATACATTGATACTCGCGAACACTGAACTGATCAACGACTCCGATAATCTAGTGAGATGGCGAGACATGACCGCCCTTGCTTACCGGCATGGCACATGATAATGATGATATATATATATATATATATATATATATATATATATATATATATATATATATATATATATATATATATATATATATATATATATATATAAAGGTTATATATATCCCCAAAGATTTTAATTCATCTATTTTCATCACAATGCCCAAATAGCCAAGAGCTGTCGATTGTGAGGATTACATAACTATTAGCTTAATGAGCCATATAACTAAGATACTACTCAAGACCGTTCAAGAAAGAATTCAAAAGAAATTTAAAGTGTTTCAAAACTATCGTGCAGTGTACACAGCTTGTGGAGATGCCAAAGTCCGGGCCTTTGACGCTAAATCTGGCTCACTTATGAAAACAATGGCGGGACACACCAGTACTGTAACCGCTGTTCAGGTTGACCTTGACCTTTGCTAACATCTTTGTTCAAAGTTTGACTCCTAAATTTTGCTAGACGTGCTTTAGAATTTTGTTCTACTTCCTGCTTAACCCAATAATACATTTGTCCCCGAATCCTTTTGTTTCTACAGATTCTAACGTAAACATGCAGAGCTTGATAAATTTGCTGGCAACAGCTTTGTATACCAATAGTTGCATTTTGGTAGTAATAACTTTTATCTACGCACTTTTCTCAATTCTTTAATATTTAATATACATAGAGGTTCTTTTTTTTTGCTGTTGTCAACATTTCAAATATACATTCTTCTTATTATGCCGTGAGGCCATAATTGCAATGGCTGGAACTACACAGTTCAGATTAAGTACACTGTATGGCTAATATTCCATTCCAGTATTTCTGAAAGTCACCATAAGAAAAGTAAATGGGCTGAAGCATTCAGCGAGGGTAAGGAAGAGGGGGAGGGGGGGTTGAAGAACTGTTTTTGATGATCGGAAGTCTTGTGTTGTGCTTGATCCGTGGTGGGGTTCATCCTAGATGTGCTGATTTGCGGTGGTGGGGTTCATCCTAGGTATGCTGATGTGCGGTGGTGGGGTTCATCCTAGGTGTGCTGATGTGCGGTGGTGGGGTTCATCCTAGGTGTGCTGATGTGCGGTGGTGGGGTTCATCCTAGGTGTGCTGATGCGCGGTGGTAGGGTTCCTCCTAGCTGGACTGATGTGTGGTGGTGGGGTTAATCCTAGGTGTGCTCATGTGCGGTGGTGGGGTTCCTCCTAGCTGGGTTGATGTGCGGTGGTGGGGTTAATCCTAAGTGTGCTGATGTGCCGTGAAAGGGTTTATCCTGGGTGTGCTGATGTGCGGTGGTGGGGCTCATCCTAGGTGTGCTGATGTGCGGTGGTGGATTTCATCCTATGTGCGCTGATGTTCGGTGGAATATTAAGTTAAATATTGAAGCAATACACTTGAAGTAATCATGACCCCCACATGCTCTCTCAAAAATTAGCGTGTCATGAACGAAACTGCTTACTCGACTCAGTAGTAGATACCCCATATTATTTGAACAATGGATCGGACATTATTCTAGACTCAACAAACGAGAGAATGTAGACAAATGGGTCTTAGCTTCTGTAATTTCAATATACTATTTACATTTCTTTACGTGTAGTAATTTTTCCTTGCTTTGAAAACGACGTTTACTATGATGTATTGATTTGTTTATGTGAGTACAGTCAGCAGTGTATTTTACTTACATTTACTATGATCTATTGATTTGTTTATGTGAGTACAGCCAGCAGTGTATTTTACTTACATTTACTATGATCTATTGATTTGTTTATGTGAGTACAGTCAGCAGTGTATTTTACTTACATTTCCGCATTGACTAACTGTGCTTGTTATAGATTTCATGTTGTGTATCTTTCTTATTGTCATCCCATGTTGAAAATGTCCTGCAGGAAACACTATACAATAGTAAGAAAGTAGATGGCTTCTATTAATGTCACCAAGCCTATTCACCCGCCCCATTTGACTGCTGGCACAACTATTGTCACTGAAAGTTATGGACAGGAATAACAATAGATTTTAAAAAAAGTAACGGCTGCAACCGGCTATTATAATATACAGTGAAAACAATCAAGTATATGTGACTCCTGTGAGAAAGTTAGAGATAACAAACACAGACGCACTGTACATACTTTACAACGAGGTGTGTTGTTGTTGCATTCCCTCGCTGTTTAACTCAAGTGTTGTTCATTCCCCTTCTACTACTTCTAAAGCACTGGACTAATTTTTGCGTGTGGATTAGCTTTCCCTATTACCAGTGTCCCTCGCCATCAAGCGAACCCACTCCGACTTCTGAAGTACTTGTAATTTACGTCCCTAAATCAAGGACAATAAGTCAACATTTTAGTCCAACTGATCGGTCTACAGTTTGAACCCGCTACCTCCGCATCAGCTCACCGGAAATTTTAAGAGCGAGCTCTCTTATCCTTTCGGGCGTGCTGATCTCACAACGATTTGCTATTATAATGGATTTGCCCTCTTTATAAGGCACAGGGTGTATATTTAATGACTGTGCAGTGTTTGAAACTAATGCCGGTCCAAGTTTTGTATTTACCTATTATGTTGCATGAACTTTACAGAGGGTGAGTACAAAACTTGGACCGGCAATATTTTCAAACAATGCAAAGTCATTAAAAAATACACGCTATATGTACACTGTCTGTTGATATTATCTCACACCTTTCCCAGGAATCACGCATGCCTGACTGTTTTCATTTTTGTAATAACGGACATCGGCCATAGACCGTCATTTGTAATGCATTATCTATTTTAACATATAATATCTATCAAATATAATATATACCTTTCTTTGTAAATTATATACCATTATAACATTTACTGCAAGACCTTTTCATTGTTTGATTTGTAAAGTACTCTCCTTGAACAGCTGGCCGGGTCATTGATCTCAAAATAATACGTAGATGGCGCGTGGTCGATACTGTTGAATTCATAATGGCGTCATGGATTTTTGCGTAGGGGAAACGGTACAAGGAGAAACTATAGTGCACTACGTCTACACAGTAACGTTAAAATATTCACACTGTAGTTGATGTGTGGTAGAATAATAAAACAACATAAGCAAGTTCTAAAACAGGAATGCATCTGTCATAGGGAAATAGTCTGTAGTAGGCCTGAGTGCATGAAAAAATAGGTTGTCAGGTTTTCTTTCACTTAGAGAGACGACGAACCTTCGGCGTGGAATCCGTGCTCGACCCAATGGTAACATCATCGGCGCAGCTTCTTATTATCTAAGCTAACGCTACCCCGATAGTTTTATAAAATAAAATCAAGGAGTAAATTCAGTAGCTTTACTAGAACACAGTCGCAAGTGGCAACATGGACGTTGCGGCTAAATCTTCGTCAGCACACACACGATAATATTTGCCCTGGAATGTACAGAATATTCTTTGTTTCAGTCCACACACGTGCTACTACTTCCAGTACACTAGCATGATTTTTGCATGAGAATGAGCTTTCCCTATTACCAGTGTCCTTTGCTATCTGCCGAACCCACTCCGACTTCTGCGGCACTTGTAATTTACGTCCCCAAGTCAAGAACGAGAAGTAAACAGTTTAGTTCAACTGTCCGGTGTATGGGTTGAACCCATTACCTCGGCATCAGAGCACCGGAAATTAAAAGCGAAGGCCTTTGCTGACTTCCATAATTACCATGTTGTCAGCTTGTCAAGTGCCACTTCTTTTTATGACCTCTCTTTTGGTGCTCGGGTGATTTTGTAGGTCAAACGAACGCTTCACTATATTGTCGTCTTCAGATGCCCGATTTGAAGCAGACATCGGCGATTACGACACCTCATTCTTCTCTGTCAACTGAAATTGTAATGAGATTGACGTTTCCTATATTATTATATGCGACCAAACTCTTTAAGATTTCCACATATTTAATTTTTATTTGACAGAATGCCGCTCTTATCTCTCCCTTTCGTCAGATCAGTTGCGAGTAAATAATATCCATGTTTAACAATGTTATGTGCCGTCCTGATATATTTTTTGAGATCAATGAGCCACGTCATTTTCATGATATATCAGTTAATTTTAACGTACATGTTTGTGACGTCAGTGTACACAGGTTCTGGTGATGGCACCATCAGACGGTTCGACGCCAGAACGGCAGCGCTCGTGAGTTCTTATATCGGCCAATCGTGTTTGATCACAGGAATTCAGGTAAAAAATATCTTCATCAGTTCGTGTGGCAGATTTAACCCAGTGTTTGTATGCCTTTGAATTGTTTCTAATTTCATGCCTGCTTTGTGTTACCAGCTCTATGTATATTTATAGTGGTTATAAACGAATAACATTGTGTCATTGGATTTGGCCGGAGGAGCGCAATTGGGGCGGTACAAGCCTTACATTAGTGAAAGGAAATACAACCTAAAGATTAAATGTCATGGCAGGGTAGACCAGGCCCTTAGCCTTGGTTAGCAACTGGTCTAGGATCGTAGCTCCGACAGGCGGACAATCAGAACATTGCTTTGCAGATCTGGCAGCTTCTGCAGCTGGTCTTGTTCTAGAAGTATTGATGTTACCTTTCCTCCGAAGTGAACTAGGCAGACAGAGAGAGGAATCATGCTGGATGGGTAACACATGGCTTCTACAAATCAGCCTAGGCTTTATGCTATGGAGAGATTATTATGCTTGTCTCGGAGCACAATCTAACTATCGCCTGTCGAGACGGCCAGGTGCCAGTATAAAAGAATATCGTGTTGACTGCGTAAGATTTTCGGCGTCTGTGAACACAGTTTCATAATTCCTCGTGACACCGAGTACAGGGTTTCGATATCAGCCGCCGGAAATTTGAGAGCAGATCGGTTTGCGTTGTTTTCGTTAGTATGAGTGTTAGCCCTTCAGAAAACAATATCAAACTATAAAACGTAACATTGCCTAGCAAATCACAGACAGCTCATAAATCCCGTGATTTATTGCCACGTCCTGTAACACGGCACGCAGCTAATTAACAATGATTTTCTCTTATGACCGCGGTGTAGCGGGTTCATTCCATACACTTATAAATTTAACTTCAATCGTGGTTTCTCGTTCTTGACTTTGAGAGTTTGTAATATTGTTCAACAGTTTAGTTAGTATTTCTATTCGAAATTCTCCCAAGCATTTCTAATTTCTCTATAATGATTTTATCTGGCCTCGCTGTTTTCCTCCTTTTTTCATGTTTGATAACATCACAACACCAGGTTCGCCTCATTCGGAAGACCCGGGTTCGAATCCTCGGTAAGGTGGGAATTTCTGTCGGAGGCAAAAAGAAAACCTTTATCTACACAGTTCGCGGCGACTGCACTAGCCAGGCGACCTTAATTCCTCAGACTGAAGACCCCCTTCCCCATCCATTCTGTCTTACACGGCAAGGCACTAAAGGCAGTAGTGACAGTTTTTATTGTTGTTGTTGTTGTTGTTGTTGTCGTCTTCGTCGTCGTTGTTGTTGTTGTTATCGTCGTTGTTGTTGTTGTTATCGTCGTCGTCGCTGTCGTTGTTGTTTTTGTTGTTGTCGTTGTTGTCGTTGTCGTTGTTGTCGTTGTTGTTTTTGTTGTTGTCGTTGTTGTCGTTGTTGTCGTTGTCGTTGTTGTCGTTGTTGTCGTTGTTGTCGTTGTCGTTTATGTCGTTGTCGTTTATGCCGTTGTCGTTGTCGTTTATGTCGTTGTCGTTTATGCCGTTGTCGTTTATGTCGTTTATATCGTCGTTGTCGTTGTCGTTTATGTCGTTGTCGTGTATGTCGTTGTCGTGTATGTCGTTGTCGTTTATGTCGTTGTCGTTTATGTCGTTGTCGTTTATGCCGTTGTCGTTGTCGTTTATGTCGTTGTCATTTATGTCGTTGTCGTTGTCGTTTATGTCGTTGTCGTTTATGCCGTTGTCGTTTATGTCGTTGATGTCGTCGTTGTCGTTTTCGTTGTCGTCGTTGTCTTTGTCGTCGTTGTCGTTGTCGTTTATGTCGTTGTCGTTTATGTCGTTGTCGTTTATGCCGTTGTCGTTGTCGTTTATGTCGTTGTCGTTTATGTAGTTGTCGTTTATGTCGTTGATGTCGTCGTTGTCGTTTTCGTTGTCGTCGTTGTCTTTGTCGTCGTTGTCGTTGTCGTTTATGTCGTTGTCGTTTATGTCGTTGTCGTTTATGTCGTTTTCGTTTATGTCGTTGTCGTTTATGTTGTTGTCTTTGTCGTCGTTGTCGTTGTTGTTGTCTTTGTCGTCGTTCTCGTTGTCGTTGTCGTTGTCGTAGTTGTCGTTGTCGTCGTTGTCGTCCTTGTCGTTGTCGTCGTTGTCGTCGTTGTCGTCGTTGTCGTCGTTGTTGTCGTTGTCGTCGTTGTTGTCGTTGTCGTTGTCGTTGTCGTCGTTGTCGTTGTCGTCGTTGTCGTCGTTGTCGTCGTTGTCGTTGTCGTCGTTGTCGTCGTTGTCGTCGTTGTCGTTGTCGTCGTTGTCGTCGTCGACGTTGTCGTTGTCGACGTTGTCGTCGTCGACGTTGTCGTTGTCGACGTTGTCGTTGTCGACGTTGTCGTTGTCGTCGTTGTCGTTGTCGACGTTGTCGTTGTCGTCGTTGTCGTTGTCGTCGTTGTCGTTGTCGTCGTTGTCGTTGTCGTCGTTGTCGTTGTCGTTGTCGTCGTTGTCGTCGTTGTCGTTGTCGTCGTTGTCGACGTTGTCGTTGTCGTTGTCGACGTTGTCGTTGTCGACGTTGTCGTTGTCGACGTTGTCGTTGTCGACGTTGTCGTTGTCGTTGTCGACGTTGTCGTCGTTGTCGTCGTTGTCGTCGTTGTCGTCGTTGTCGTCGTTGTCGTCGTTGTCGTCGTTGTCGTTGTCGTTGTCGTCGTTGTCGTTGTCGTCGTTGTCGTTGTCGTTGTTGTCAGATAGCATCATTGGTTTCGTCGTTAATAATTGCAGAATTTATGATTTTCTGACCTTCTAAACAACTTTCTTCTCAGAATTCTACTCTTTTTTCTTTGTATAACGCCCTTACATTTTCAACTTCATCTTATTGTTGTTTGTTTGTTTTTAATTTGTACAAATCCAGCAGTCAACGCCAGGAGACGAACCAGGCATGCCGGGGTCAGTGCGGGGTATGATAACTTGGTCGCTTGCTGAGAGAGTCACAACTGTGTTAGCCTGACAGCTCGTAAAGTTAGGTTACAGACACTCGTTGTCAGCCTAGGGTTGTGTGTTGTAATAGATCAATTTTATTTGCACTCGGATACTCCCACTGCGTGCCAGTCTTCTGGCGTAAATCATTTTAGGAGTTTCTCACCGTAGTGTATGACCTCATATATAGCCAGATGGACGGAACGAACGGACGAACAAACGAACGAACGAACGAACTTTATTTTCGAAGGGTAACAAATTGGGCACGCAGGCCCTTCTTACATTCCAATCACTCATCTTTCGTTCATCAGTGCATAGTGCATTCAAATAGGGAAAAAACATTGTCAAATGAATGTTGTAAGGACGGACAGACAGGCAGACAGACAGACAGACAGACGGAAGGATGGATAAATGGATGAATGGATGGATAGATAATTGGATGGATGGACAATTACACAATAATTATATAGCTTGGCAAGCAGTCAGGCAGATATACGGACAGACATTTTGGATGGACGAATGGATGGATGGATGGATGGATGGAGGGAAGGAAGGAGGGAGGGATTTGTGCATGGGTAGGTAGATAGGTAGTTAAGTAGACAGAAATGCAGAAAGCGAAGCAAACAGACCGGCCGACGGACCGACCATCCAACAGACCAACCGACCGACCATCCAACGGCTAGTTAATGCACCTGCTTCTATCTACTAACTTTTTTTTTCGCATATCCTTACAGGACATTGCAGTCAACACCAGTATTTTTCAGCTGCTGTTGATGTCTTGGCAAGTTTTAAGTTCAGTAATTTGTCATTGATATCCACTAACTAGGAGTCCCCAGTTAGGCTTCCGTACTGACTAACATGAATCCCAGGGTTCACTTGGCGGACTGAGTTTGAGCGCGGGCGGCGGGTAATTGTTGGTTATGGACTCACATTCCCGACGGCGGGCAGTCGATCTCTTTATAGTGACAATTGCTAAGGGATGGTTACCGCCAAGAAGAAAAACAATGGCAAACTACCTTCTTTAACAGATGCCTAGAAAACTACAGCAGTCATTGGAGTTAAGCAGAACGATTGTTACGTGGACAAAGTTATGTTCAAAACAAGCAGCTGGGTAATAAGCCTGCACACCAACTCACCATCGCCTATACCAGTCGGGAAAGGAGTTGTAGAGCATGTAAACATGTTTTCGTCAATACTCAGTGAGCAATTGCCAGTTGCCAGGGAGCTTGTCCATTCAGTCTGTAAACTCTGAATTGTTTTGGCAGTGTTTTCTCAAACCGGAACACCTGATCGAACAGTGAACATTGTTTGAAAATTGTTTCTCTATACAATGTGATGTCGGTGAATGACTTTAGTAAAACTCAGTCGAACATGAAAACATGAAAGGAGACCCCTGAGCAGTATTGGCTGGGGAATTTAATTGTTCGATTTGATTCCTGCTTGCGTTACTGATGTTACTACATCTTTCTTCTTCTTCGTATTGTCGATGCCGTCTGGCGTTGATGACGACAACATTCTGTTTCTCGTGCTTCCAATCGTTTCTGATGCTGATGTACCTCCATGCCATAATTTCAAACTGTCAAGCATTGTCTCTCTTGGTCTTCCCCTGCCTCTCTCCCCACAACCTTTCCGTTGTGACGACATACTCTAGCTGTCCTCTTCTCATAACATGCTAAAGCAATGTGGCCTTTTTACCTCTAATGCGAATAATCAGTTCTCTTTACGAGTTAACTTCTTTCAGGATATCTTCACTGCTCTTTATATCCATCCGCGGTGTTTTCATCATTTTTTAATGAAGCATCTCCGCTGCTTCCACAGGATTCCCAACTTGTCTGCTAATTGTTCATGATTCCCTTCCGTACATCAGTTTTGGCTCAAAAATCTTCTTAACTGATTATCTGCCTTGGGATAATACATCGTCACATGTGATCTCCCATTTGAATATAAGGACGATATATCGCCATACTAGGGTCATCGTATTACTTATTTTGTTTCGCAATATCTTCCGCAATTTAAATGCCCAGTGAACGGACATTTACATTATAATACTTGTTCATTTGATTGTGTACAATGTTTGGTTCAAACCTATATTTTGTTTGGCATCGAATCTGTTTATAACTCGTCCCCTAACCTCCATTGAGAAACATATACTGCAGAGTACGTTCTTTATCTTTTGTAATGCTCTCTTTGCTTGGGCTTTATTGTCTTGCAAATAAATTCAGAGCGCATTATGCTTGCCGTTTTATACTGTCAATTGCAACAAGAACAAGAGTGTTGCAGTGCTACATACTTGTTCTGTGCTTGTGTATGGATGTGAAGCGTGGACAATAAGCAGGCAAGCTGAAAAACATATTATGGCAATGGAAATCTAGTTTCTGGGGAAAATGCAAAGAGTACCATGGACGGACAGACAAACCGATAAACAAGTCCTTGCACGAGGCAAATGAAAACCGTAAACTGATTATATAAATTAGACTTAGACGGGTGCCAGATATCAACCCTAGGGAGATGTTATAGCACAGGTGTCATCTTATAACGTCCATAGTTAGGGTGTTAATATGTCAACATTTTTGACACGTCATGAGAAGAAATAAACTAGAGAACGTGGTGACAACTGGCAATATTAAGAATAAAAGAGCAAAGGGGAAGGCAAAGAAGTAAATATTTGAATGGCTTGAACACATGGCATGGTCGGGACAAGAACACGTAGCTGATCAACGACTCTGGTGTTCGTGTGGAATGGCGAACAAGAACCGCCCACGCTTATCGGCATGGCACATGATGATGATTTATACTCCCTATAAACTGCCTGATATGAACCCCAGTGAGAGACTATAGCACAGGTGTCATCTTATAACGTCCGTAGTTGGGGTGTTAATATGTATTACACATAAATGTAAATTGGGGAGCCCTTTAAAGCCACTGAGACAATTCATAAATAAGCGTGTATTGTTAGGCGCTTATAGAAGAAGAAGAAAGAAGTAGAGACTAGAAGACACACAAGACAACATAAACATTGAAATCTATAGTTACCACCGGGATTCGAATCTGTCACCTCCAAATGACAATAGGACCTCACTAATGAAGACATCTAGTTTAGAGCTGCCTTGGTCATGGATCGAGGTACACTTGTTCCTACAGCGAGGAGCCGTCGTAATTTGGAGGTGACAGGTTCGAATCCCGGTCGGTAACTATAGCTTTCAATGTTTATGTTGTATATTGCATCCTCTATCCTCTCTAGAGGTTACAGACTTGTAGAATGGGCAAAAGAACAAGAAATGGTTGTAGGAAACAACTGGTTTAAACAACATCCTAGAAGATTATGGACATGGAGGAGTCCAGACAGCAGGATTAAAAACCAGATAGATTACATCCTGATAAGCAAAAGGTTTCGAAATGCATTAACAGTTGTAAAAACAGATCCAAATGCAGACTGTTACAGTGATCACAGATTAATTACTGGCACATTGAGGGTAAAGTTAAAGAAAGTCAAGTATACAGCAGGAAACCCTAAATATGACTTGTGCAAATTGAAAACTGACAAAGAAATACAAGATAATTTTAACATAGAAGTAAAGAACAAATTTGATTTATTGTCTGATCTAGAGATCCTATTTCAAGATGTAGATGATCAATGGGAAATGCTGAAGAATTCAATCAGTTGTGCAGCAGAAAAAACTATTCCAAAAGTAAAGAAAGTGGGCCGTAAGACATGGATGACTGAAGAAATTTTACAACTAATGGAAACAAGAAGACAGAACAAAAATAATCCTGCCAAATATGAAGAAATTCACAGAAAAGTCAGAACCTTATGTAAGGAGGCTAAAGAAACATGGCTTGAGAAAAATTGCAGAGAAATTGAAAAACAACACAACAGTAAAAATGCGAAACTAATGCACAAAAGAATTCAGGAGATTACTAATCAAAGAACACGTACATCAACAGGCTGCCTAAAGACAAAAGATGGAAGAGTCATAATAGAAAAAGATCAGATTTTACATGTATGGTCAGATTACGTGAAAAACCTTTATGACGATAACAGAGACGAACAATATATTGTTCAAAATAACAATGAAGGGCCAGCAATTTTGAAGATGGAGGTTCAGAATGCTCTTAATAATATGAAATCTGGCAAAACCCCGGTCCAGACAGCGTCACAACAGAAATGATTAATGCTTTAGAAGAATATGGAATAGATAAAGTTACCAGTCTGCTTAATACAATATATGATACTGGAAATATACCTCATGAGTTATGTAATTCTGTATTTATTGCAATCCCAAAGAAATCAGGAGCCTTGGAATGTGATCAACATCGAACAATTAGTATAATGAGTCACATCACGAAGATTTTGCTAAGAATTATCATGCAAAGAGTTAGGAGGAAAATACAACCTGAAATAGGAGAAGAACAATGTGGGTTTGTAGTAGGCAAGGGTACAGTAAATGCTGTGTATATACTGAGAACCGTAATCGAACGTTCTATAGAAGTAAACAGAGATCTACACCTTTGCTTTATTGACTACACAAAGGCTTTTGATAAAGTGAGACATGTCAACATGATAAGGATTCTTGAAGATCTACAAATTGATGGGAAAGACCTTAGACTTGTAAAAAACATATATTGGAAACAACAAGCTGCCATAAGAGTTGATAATGAAGTAAGCCAATATCAGCCTATTAAGAGAGGTGTGAGACAGGGATGTGTAATGTCTCCAGATCTGTTTTCCCTGTACAGTGAAAATATTTTCAGAAATATTGAAAATATGGAAGGAATCAACATTGGGGGACGATGCATCAATAACATTAGATATGCAGATGATACAGTCTTGATTGCAGACAATGAACAGGACCTGCAAAATTTAGTAGATGCGGTTGTTACACACAGTGAACAACAAGGGTTAGAATTAAATTGTAAAAAGACACAGATTATGGTCGTCACTAGGAAGAACGAAATACCACAGTGTAATATACAAGTAAATGGGAATATTCTTCAACAAGTGAATAGGTACAATTATCTCGGAACAGTAATAACATCTGATGGGAGATGCCTTGAAGAGATTAGAACAAGAATCGCCATGGCAAAAGTAGCCTTTAGCAAGATGAAAAACATACTGACCAATAAAAAGATGTCAATTGAAACGAGAAAAAGAGTGTTGAGATGCTACATAGAACCTGTACTTTTATATGGATGTGAAGCTTGGACAATGAGCAGCCAGGCTGAAAAACATCTGATGGCTGTAGAAATGTGGTTTCTGAGGAAAATGCAAAGAATACCATGGACAGCCAGAAAGACCAATGAAACAAATGAAGATCGTAAACTGATCAGAGACATTAGACGTAGACAGTCACAATTTTTTGGGCATGTTATGAGAAGAAATGATTTGGAGAACTTGGTGACAACTGGTAAGATCGAGGGGAACAGACCAAGGGGAAGACCTAGAAACAAGTATCTGGATGGCTTGGCCTTGTGGCATGGTCGAGACAGAAACACGGAACTGATCCACGACTCTGTTGATCGAGTGAGATGGCAGAACATGACCGCCCACGCTTACCGGCATGGCACATGATGGATGATGGATGGATCCTCTACTTCCTTCTTCTACTTCTATGAGCACCAATCAATACACCTGTGCGTATTTATGAACTGTCGTAGTAACATAATGTCTCCCATGGCTAAAACACAAGACTTCCGTTTTCTTTACAGTGCTTTGCAATCAACCCCAACATTTTATGACTATTTGTAATTTACTAGCAATTTACGATCAGTAGTTTGCCATTGTTTCTGAACGGCCGAGGCGTAATAACACCGAAAATGGACCAAAACGGTATGCTTTCAAATCAAAATCACCCGCGGCTAATATCGAACCTTCGACTCGGTGTCTACTTTTCACTAGCCAGTTCAGTCTAGAAACATCACATCACACGGGACATTTCTGTACTTACTCCTTCCTTGCTGTACACAGCCAGCGAAGAGTCCCATCGCTAATGGATCCTGTTGAAGTCTGATTATGATTCCGTCTGGCCTTTTCTCGGAGATTATAGTGTCGATCAGATCATCTGGTCACTCCCTGCAACACCATTCTCTCCAAGCCGTGATGTTCTATCTGTTCTTCTACACTAAACACCCGATCCCAAAGTAG
Organism: Cepaea nemoralis; assembly: GCA_014155875.1. Taxonomy (NCBI): domain Eukaryota; kingdom Metazoa; phylum Mollusca; class Gastropoda; order Stylommatophora; family Helicidae; genus Cepaea; species Cepaea nemoralis. The sequence goes on along the minus strand of JACEFZ010004774.1, from coordinate 49,488 downwards.
CCACGACCACGTCTGCCTTCTCACGCAGCAACGCATCACTAGAGGTGCAGACCCAGCCAATCTGTCAGCCTGTTCGTTTCCAACCACACCAGCATATCCTGGGGAAACAATCCAAGAGATGCTCACTAGTTTTGATTTTTTAATTGAAGCCTGTCACCCTGCCCGAAGCATGTTCTAACCATCTCTGTACACCAATCGATCACTTTGTTTACTTACACCGTTACTCTTGCGCTAGTTGCACTACTAATCAATACATAGGTTATCTTCTTCAAACCTAACTTGGTTGCATTGATTGTAAATAAGAAAAGTTAAATACAAAGTAAAGTGTTCATTACACATCTTAACGCTCATTGAGCATTTGCTGCTTGACCCACACTTTGAGTGTAAATCCATCCATCCATCATGTGCCATGCCGAAAAGCGTGGGCGGTCATGACCCGCCATTTCATTCGATCACCAGAGTCTGGATAAGCTCAGTGTCCTGTCTCGACTATGTCTCGACCATGTCATGTGGCCAAGCCATCCAGGTATTTACTTCTCGGTCTTCCCCTTGGTCTGTTCCCTTCGATCTTGCCAGTTGTCACCAAGTTCTCCAATTTATTTCTTGGCATAACATGTCCAAAAATTGTGACTGTCTACGTCTACTTTCTCTAATCATTTACGAGAAATACTATAAGACAAACTATAAGAGGTATCATGACAGCGGTAAAAACACAACTGCCAAGGTCATTCAGTGTGGCAGTGTAAACTCTGAGAATGAAGTCGCAAAGACAACTTATCACAAACATCAGGAAGAGGCAGTCGTAATTCCTCTGGGCTCATTGTGAGAAGATAAAAACTGGAACATGATGTGACAACTGGGCGGATTTGTGGAAAGAGAGATAGAGGAAGACAGCGAGAGAAAATTCTGGGCAGTCATGTGTCACGGCATGGAAGAGTCAACATAGGAATTAATGTGTGCCGTTGGACATTGTAAAATGTGGAGAAGCGTGATTTCCCATGCCTGTCAGCACGGCACTTGATATTAACGTAGTGTAAAAGAACTGAAAACCTCATTTCCTAGTGCGTGTTTGCTAACATGCACCTCCTATAATGATGAACACGATACTAGACGTTTTTTAAAATGCCGGTTAACGATTATTCCGTCTGCTTTTTTATTTCTTTATTTTTCTGTCGCCATCAATGGCGGCCATTATGCTCTCAGACCTAACCCATTAGCGAACAGACCCAGAATAATATCGCTTGAGATCACAGCAAAGACACTGCTTCAGATGTCATTGATAATCCCCTGATATGCGTTTTGTGTGTTCCCATAGCTAATTCTGTAATTGTGGGAATTGATGATTCAGTTGTCACGGAGGCAAAGTGAACATCGGAAGCAATACAGGCAACAATGACAGACGTGTTTCATCTGGAAAGCGAAATATTGATTTTTCTTCGGTCCCAGTATTTCGATAACATCAATAGTTCATCGATTTATGAAAGGATGGTGTAGACATATTTGCAGTTAGGCGCCTTTGTAATTTTTGGTAGGTTTCAAACATGGGTTACTACTTTTTCGCCCCCCCCACCCCAAATGTTTGTTTTGGATGTAATTGCGCTGTGCCTGTTATCAGCAGTGTGACAGTGCTACACACAAAGGCTATGATCGTGAACGTATAGCACCAGACAAGTCAGTCTTCGCGTTGTTAGAAAAGGATTTTATTGATGAATCATTCTAGCTCAGCACATATGATGGAGACTCCCTTCTCGGTGTTGACATCTGTTCCCGCTGGCCCCCAAGTGACGTGTGTGTTTACCTAGATACCCTTCTTCATTCGTGCACACACGTTCACTATGGTTTTCCCCCTAGTCAAGGAATGCGCAGCATTCCTTAACTCTTTACTCCTAACCTAGAATCCCTCACTGTTACAATACCTCCCCTTCTTCAAAGAGAATTTTTCCTTGAAAAAATCTCAACCCCCACTTTTAATTAGTTAACTTTACCTCTCTATACTACAATAACAACAATTCTATATATTTCCCAAGTCAATTCTCCTATCTCCTCATAGCCAATTTCTACCCAGAGATCATAATATCGAAACTCTCTACAAAACTCGTCATAAAGTTCTCTAGAAAACTTTCTACAAAACTCTCCATAAAATTCCCCACAATACAAAAGTCTCCATAAGCGAACCGCTTTTAACTTTAAAACGTCCATCTAAATTATGATTGACAAAACTGAAGATATTCCCCATATCTTTTAATTTCCCCCTTATTCACATTCTCACTCTCTCAGTATTCTAGGATAGACAGGAAAAAATAGCTAGATTAGATTTGTGTAGGTGCGCACCTGAAATCAATAAAAGTAAGGAAAAAGTAAGAAAGTAAGAAGTAATCACCTTTCTCTTCCCATACATTCTCAAAACTTTATCAAAAAATAAAGTTTCAAAATTTATCTTCAGTTTCCGTCAATAATAATTGTTATTATCAAAAAAGTATGTTTAATCCAAAACTGCCAGCCTTTGTATTATTCAGACCAACAATTTCCTGTTTACCTTTCCTTCAACCACAAAAACTTCCTAACTGTTAAGTACAGTCTTCTTCTTCCAATATGCAGTTAAATGCCAAATTTCAACCTGGCATTCCCCCCATATTCTCCCCTTAAACGCTGTTCAATCCAGCTCCTATTATAAACCTTGTATATACATTGCATACCCCACATGTAATAACAACATACCCCTTCATTACTACATATAGAGTCACTTCACTAACCACTACTTTAATTCATCTTCTAACTGAACTTCAAAGTAATAATCATTTTAAACACCCTCAAGGTAACTCAATCAACCCAAAACATCGTAAAAATAACCATCTAAGTTAACTTATTTTTCACATTTCATAAAACACAATTGAAGTCCCAACAATTGAACAAAGCATTTCAATCCCCTCATCATATATATCCCCCCACATTAATCAATGTACACATACATTATAAATTTCAAGACCAATTTCTGAGTACCCAATAATAATTTTCCGCTTTAGAAAAATTCCATCAAGTACCTTTGTAAACACAAAATTATCGTGTCCAACTTCTTCTTCTATCTGCTATCTGCAGAACCCTATATCACTCTTTTCATCTATCATTTCTCCATTTCTTTAATAACCTCAAATTTTTTTCAATAATTGCAATATCTACATCAATGTCTCTATCCTCTCGAGGAGAGCTATCTTCTTTCATATCAGCTTCTTCATCAGTTTCTGACTTTTCATCCATCTCTTGTTCCCCATCTGTATATCCATTACTAGCAACCGCTAATCTCTTCCTTTCTACATCCAATCTAATTTTCTGTCTTGCCGTCTCAACAGATTTTCAAAAAGTGGCATCTCTTCCTCACTCGAAGAATTCTCTCTAAGTTTCCTTTGCCTCTTAATTTCTTTTTCTTTCTGTCTATCCAACTTTCTTTTTACTGCTTGTCTTGTATTCATAAATGGAGGTTCAATATTTTCCCTAACTGACTCTTCACTCATATAATCGTCATACACATTATTTTCCTCTGTCATGACTGTTTTTGGTATCGTTTCTTCTTGTTCAGCTGTATTAGATGCTGTTGTTACTTGTTTTCCATTCTCTATAGGCCTTGGATAACCCGATTGTCTGACAATCTGTCCACCCGACAATATTTCTTCGGAACAATAATTATTATTATTATTATTCTCTGCATCCCTTTCTTCATTATCCCGCCTTAAGTGTTCTACATGTGAACGTGCAACATGCCCTGAAATTTGATTCTTAATAGTATACGACACTGGACCTTTTTTTTCTAAAATATAGTATCCCGGGACCCAATGAGCATCAAACTTAGAGTTTTTTCTATGTTTTTTATAATATACCCTATCACCTACGTTAAACTCTTGTAAGTGTGCATTTTTATTTGCGTATTTCTTCTGTCTTTCTCTAGCCTTAATTATATTATTTCTTAAACGTACATGTGCTTTATGCATCTCTTGCAACCTTGTTTCTTGAAAATCTTCCCCTAAATATTTTCTCCTAGGTTTTAATAAATTATCAATTGGCAATATTGGTTCTCTTCCATGTACTAAGTAAAATGGTGAGAAACCTGTTCCTTCATTTTCGTGTGTACGTATCGCCGCTAATGCCATCCCCAAATAAAGATCCCAATCCATATCGTGTTCTTCTACATTTTTCGCTAGAATATTGTATAGTGTTCTATGTTGTCTCTCATTTTTTGCATTAGAAGTTGGTCTGTAATATGAAGTCCTAATGTGTTTTATATTCCAATCTTTTACCAATTTCTCAAACTTTTTATTTACAAACTCTTTCCCATTGTCTGTAAGTATTATTTGTGGACACCCAAACCTTGGTATAAATTCTTGTAAAAGCATATTTATAACTGAATCAGCACTCTTGTCTGGAATTGGATATACTTCTGGCCAAAGACTATATGAATCAACTATATGTAGTAAGTATACATTTCCCGATAATGTTTTTGGATGAGGACCTGAAATATCCAAACTTACTTTCTGCATTGGAAATTGAGGAATATCGGTATCTTGTAAAGGACATTTAATTATCTTCATGTTCCTTAACCTACACTTTTCACATGCTTCAACATATTCATATACGCTTTTGAATAAATTCGGCCAATAATATTTACTGCTAATAGCCTTCACTAACTTATCTCGTCCAAAATGACCATTATTATCGTGGTACGCCTTTAAGACTTCTTGTTCTAAATGTTTCGGAATATATTTTCTTACTCCTTCACCTTTTTCACTGATATAATATAATTGATTGTCTTCTTGTAACTCTACAAACTTTCTTTTAAAACTATTTTCCCCTGTTTCTTTCAATTTCTTTTTTATCTGTACTACTTTCGGATCCAATTCTTGTTCTGTTTTCATATCAAACTGTTCTAAATGTGGGTCTTCTGTTCTAGTTTCCGACTCTTGCTCCGATGGTAAACTCTCAAATTCTTCCCTATTTATTATGGCAGAATCTAATATATTAACTTGCCAGTTTCGATCATCTACCTCTGGTTCAACTTCATCTTCCGTGTTTCCTGATGACTGTGGGTACGGGATCCTAGACAAAAGATCGGCGCACGTATTATGTTTTCCTGACACATATTCAACCTTAGCATTGTACCCTTGTAAATTCAATGCCCACGTTTGTATTTTCCTATTTTGTATTGGTGCTTCTAATATCGACTTTAATGGCATGTGGTCAGTTCTAATAATGAAATTGGCGTTATGTAAGTAATAATTTAGTTTTTGCAGCGCGTAGTGTATTGCATATGCTTCTTTTCTCAATAATCGGCCATTTCTTTTGAGTCTTGCTGAGTTTATGCGACAAGAAATAGATTGGTCTTTCATTTTTAACCCCTGGTATTCCAGATTCTTCTCCTTCATATGGTTGAACCAAACATGCTCCTATTGCATTGTCTGAAGCATCTGTGTATAGTATTAGTTGTTTATTCAGGTCTGGATGTGTTAATAATGGTACCACCGTTAAGCTATCTTTTAAAAGTTCAAATGCTTTTTGACACTCATCATCCCACTTAAATCTAGCGTATTTTCCCGTTAAATTCGTAATAGGTATTGCTATCTTAGAAAAGGCTGGTACAAAACCGCCGATAATACGCACAGGTTCCTATAAAAGCCCTTACTTCCTTAACGTTATTGGGAGGAGGTAACTCTTTAATAACTTTTATTTTTCCATGTCTGGTTTAATACCTTCCCTATTTATTATATAGCCTAAATATTTTGTTTCTGTCTTTAAAAACTGACACTTACTAAGCTTTAATTTAACGTCATGCCTTCTTAATCTGTCAAATACTAGTCTAACATGTTCCAAATGATTCTCTACATCTCCTTTTGTAAAAATCAATACGTCATCAATATATGCTAAGGCAAAACTTTGCATACCGTCTAGCACTTCATTTATTAAGAACATATAGTGGGATGGTGCATTTTTGAGACCGAATGGCATACGTAAAAATTTGTACGAACCCATATGAGTACAAAAGGCACTTTTATTTTGCGCGTCTACTGACATCGGAATACACCAAAATCCTGCCCTTGCGTCCAGCGTTGTGAAATATGTAGAACCATTAAGTAGCCCCAAAATATCATCAATTACTGGCAGTGGGTACGCTACATTCTTAGTAATTTTATTTAACGCCCTGTAGTCACAACAGAACCTGTTCGAACCATCAGACTTGGCCACAATTACCACCGGAGATGACCATTCTGATTTTGATCTTGTTATTATGCCTGCTTTCAACATATCTTCTATTGCCTTTTCTACTACTTCTCTATTTCTTAACGGAGTTCTGTATGGTTTTAAACTAATTGGTGGATGATCTCCCGTGTCTATTTCCATCGTAACTGTTTGTGTCTTACCCAATTCTAAATCATTTATCGCAAACACATCTTGATTTTGCTTTATCAGTTGTTCTAACACTTCCTTGTTTTCTGGCGAAGTTTTTAATTGTGCTAACAATTCTTTTTCTCTTGTTACTTTGTCTAGTGAATGTATTTGTGCTGTATTTCTTCTATATGGATGGATCAATTCATCCATTCTTGCGTTCCCTTTCCTTCTGTATCCGCGTCTATTATTACTTCTTTCATTAGAGGTTTCTGAATAACGTATTCCTACCATATTTACTCTATCTGTTGTCAATATGTCACTAACGCTGTCATGTTCTAGCTTAGCTATTACACATCCTCTGTATAATTTAATTTCTCTACCTGTGTTATTAATAACCATTACTGGAAATGTTAAACTTTTATCTAATTCTATTATTCCATCCGGAACTTCTAAACCTGGCTCATCAATTATTTCATTTTGCAATTCTGTGATTCTAACTATGTTTCCTGCTACATAATATGGGTTTCTCTTCAGTCTTGCTTGTATCAAATTAACTGACTGTGGTTTTAAATTCATGGTTGTTTTACTCTAACTAATGTCGACACATGCATATCTTCCTCTAGATCTACGTAAACATCTTGGAATTTTAATTTATGCAAATCAAATAAAAGTCTCACCCCATTTTTCAATAAAAAATCTCGTCCCAATATCATATTTCTATTTAAATCTTTAACCACATGGAACATATGCCTAACATTTATCCCTCCTAATTTCAAATTTATCATCGTTTGTCCTAACACTTCTAATTTTTGTCCCGTTACCGAATGAAGATTCTCTTGAATTCTAATTATTTTACAATTTTTTAACATTCGATATAAAAATGCTTCTTTAATCACGCTAACTTGTGCTCCCGAATCAACTAATGTTCTAACTTTATATTTTCCTATCTGTACTATACATGAGCTAGGATCTACCATATTTAATGACAATTGCTTTACCTCAGCTTGTTTTTTATTTCTAAATGTTCTATTATACTCATCCTTTGGGTTTTTAATATATTGATGCCCTTTTTGGATCTTACTATCTTCCCTCTTACTGCCGATCCTATTCAATAAGCGGGATGCCAATTTCCCTGATTTCCTGACCTTCTAAAATTTCTCTGTATTTCTCCAGAATTCCAATTTGCTGGTCTACCATTTGCCATTCTATTCTGTATACTCGTCTGAACACCTCTACTATTTTGCGTAATCGATGGGCCACTTCTGTTACCACAAAAGCGAAAAATGTGCCCACGTTGGTGACATCCCCAACAAACCACATTCGAGTTATTTGTGTTACCTTCCATGTTTCTTACAGTATTTCTCACTTGTCCTCCTCTATCTTGATTATATACATTCTCGTTTCTTTGCACCATCTGTATTTCTCCTCGTCTTCCTCTCCATCCATGTCTATACTGACCTATTTCCATAGGTTCTTCAATTCTATCTTCTGAACTACTACCTAACTCTCGTCCTACCCTTAGCCTAAACCTCCTCCTCAAGCTTTCCTCTTGTATAGCGATATCTACCGCTTGTGACAATCTTGCAGGATTCTCTCTTAATAATTTAAATTTCAATCCATCTGACTTAATTCCATCAACAAAAATCCCTACCAACATCCGTTCCACTTCCTCTGCTCGTACATTCTGTCCTAAGAATGACTCTTCAGCTAAGTTGATTAACCTGTCACTGTATAGCTGAACACTTTCTGTGCTGTTTTGTCTAGTCTGTCGCAATACTGAGAATGCGTGTTGTGGATCAGTAATTTCAGCATATTTTCTTGCGAGATCATCTTTGAATTCTTCCCAAGTTTCACCTCCTGCTGCTTCTAACTTTCTTCTAATATGGTCAGAAACTGGACTTGTACTTGTTCTGTATGCCAAGTTCTTTTTCTCTGCGTCTGTAGCATTTACTAAATATGCATGTTTTTCAATGGAAATAATCCATTTCTTAAACTGATTTGCTTGACCACTAAATCTTTCAACATCATTGCTTATATTCTGTTGTCTTAACACCGCATCCAACCTTGATATTGCCCCGCCAACTCCAGTGAGTACCTGTGAAAAATCTTGGGATTCCATCCTAAAATTTATAATTATCAAGCAATATACAAATATTTCAACAATATTGATTTCAAACCCAGCAACAATACACAATCTGTTAATTACTCTAATATTATCTAATTAACTTAACTAAATCCTCCAATCGAAGATCCTGACGAAGAAATATTCCTGTTTCAACCCTGAATTTTGATAAAAGAATTTAAATGACCTCCTGATTCAGAATTTCCTACACCACATAAAAAAAAGGACTCTAATCAAGCTCGTTAAAATGATCAGAACAACGAAGAGCGTCTGGATTTCTTTCCTTACTAATTTACTTGAAGTCGAATTCAGATTATTTCCAATTATTTCCTGACGTTGATCACGCTCGATATCAGGCTCGCAACAAGACTTTGATTACCTGCTCGATTACTGTAGATTCCCTTCAGATAAGTTCACCTTCATGCAAGAAGCGACAATTGCTCACGACTTCAGCAAAAAAAACTTATTTTCCAGCAGCAATCTGTGACTTTCATATATATCAAACGTAATCCAGTCAACAACAACCGGACTTAAAGCTGACGCTATCCAGTCTCTTATTTTCATGTGGAACTCTCGCCATGGTCAATTTAAATAGTTGAAACAAGTTTCATTTATGCCTTCCTTTAATTGAAGTGACTGTATAAAGTATTGCAGACCTTGATTTCATAATTCTGGAATTCGTACCATAACCTTGAGTTCACCTTCAACAGTCCCACGGGTTAAAACTCATTTTTTTCTTACTGATTTTTGATGCAGAACGGCATTACTTATAGCATTTTGCGTTGGTCAGTTCTCCAACTAATTTTATAATTATGCAATAACATCAGTCTTTCAAAAAAATAAGTATCACTCAAACCTTTTCTTTAGCGCTGACCTTGAAATTGGATCTCCTTCTTAATCAGGAATCTAGTGCAAACCCAGAACAGCTACCAACAGTCGGCTTTCATCTGTTGTTTTTCAAATTAATTACTTCTCCGGACATGCCCGACATAACTATGGCGGTATTCTCTCTCCGCGACCTCCCATGTTTCGTAAGGTCAAAGGCACCAAATCAGCCTTGTGTGACAGTGCTACACACAAAGGCTATGATCGTGAACGTATAGCACCAGACAAGTCAGTCTTCGCGTTGTTAGAAAAGGATTTTATTGATGAATCATTCTAGCTCAGCACATATGATGGAGACTCCCTTCTCGGTGTTGACATCTGTTCCCGCTGGCCCCCAAGTGACGTGTGTGTTTACCTAGATACCCTTCTTCATTCGTGCACACACGTTCACTATGGTTTTCCCCCTAGTCAAGGAATGCGCAGCATTCCTTAACTCTTTACTCCTAACCTAGAATCCCTCACTGTTACAATAGAGCTGTGATATTTGCGCCTTTCAGTCGACATATCTTACTTTGTCAGGCGTTGACCGGGTTAGCCTCCCCGGGTTAAAACATGGGTTAGATATTTGGTTTATGTTGCTTCCAGGAAGTCGCTCCTTCTATTTTTTCTTTTACCCTTTATCCTCAAGTTGAGTTGAGTCAAGAACCGAAATCGTAACACTAAGGACATTCCCATACGTTCTCGGTTCTCACCTGCAACAGACAGTGAAGAGTCCCAATAATAGTTATACCAGCAGTAGTCTTATTATGTGTCCGCCTGGCTTTTCCCCGAAGCCTTGAGGGCCAGTAAGATCCCCCGGCCATTCCTCGCAGCACCACCCTCTCCACACTGTGATGCTCTAATCATTCTTCTGCACTATGCACACGATCCAAAAATGCCCCGACCACGTCTGCCTTATCATGCACAAATACCCCACGGAGCGGTGCAGAACCAGCCAATCCACACATCCGCTCGTTTCCCACAACACCAGCATGCCCTAAGAGGGGGATGAGCCCAACAGAGGCTCTCCATTTTTGATAGTTGAATGGAAGCCTGCCATTATGGACGTCTTATCTCTCACTTGGGAATAGGTAATAAACCAACTCTCTCTCCTAACGCTCCCATCCTTAGCTATCCAAGGCATTTCCATGTCCTCCCATAGTATTAATGCCTTTCTACTTCTCTTCTCCATGTGTTTTTAGTTAATCCCCTGTTTCTTTTACCCTGTCGACACCAGACGTTGTTTAAGATGCCGCTAGTGTCTGTGATGAAATGGTCAAGCCGTCTGCCTGTGGCTATGAAGGTAGTAAAATTGTTTTCGGGATGCGTCGTTTAGAATGCTGCAATTGTCCCCGAAGATCCCCTGACGCCCATCGCTGCAGCGACGTTGCTCGCGCTTTGTATGCTGCTTTGGGCAGGTGGCTTGCCGTTGGGCACAGAGAGGCCAAGTCATTTGTGGTTAAAACAGAAACCAAGTGCAATGAAGTAAACGATCTCGCCTTTTTGGACGTGGGACATCTTGCTGATGATCGACAGGTTTTCCCGAAGGGTATTATGAGAGCCAGGTTCTGCATAGGACATGATACTGAATGAATGAATGAATGAATGAATGAATGAATAAATGAATGAATGAATGAGTCGTTAATTGCCTACAAATTCAGCCTTCACTTGATAGGAACATCCTGTTAAGTACATGTACTTTTATAGCCGCCAGTTGGGTGGCGAGTCCAAGTTGTTCATGTCTAGGAATAGACAAACGCTTTTGTGAAAGTCCATAAAATCTAATGTATTTATAATAATCACTATTTACTACTGCGGCAGGCGTGGACGATCACTGTAAGCCAACGATCATTAGTCTTGAATCAAGTTTGCCTTATTGTACCGATTGTATCTGTTTTTCAAACCATCTATGTATGCGGCCTTTACTTCCATCTTTACTTTGTATTTCTCTGACCCAATGGACAGCAGACTTGCTCACATATCAAAATTTGAAAACCTACCCAGAAAAGATGGGGGTATAATGGTTAGTGCACTTATCTTAAAATTCAGTGGTCCGATTTGATCCCCAGAAGGGGCGGAATTATTTTTTCCCGACAAATTCGACCTGGGGGTCAACACAGGCTCATAAAAACTGTTTATCAGACAATCTTCCGGGAATCATATGGGAACAAAATCAGAGAGGAAGGGAAGCGGCCACCTGACCCACTTCAATGTCGCGACCTAGAATATGTGAAGATCTAAAGCTTCACAGTTAGCGTGCCTTATTTATACTTTCTCCGTGCTTGTGATGTTATTTACTAATTCCGTGATTTCTTTAGATCTTTTTGTGCTAGCCATGAGGAAGATCTATGAGATGGAGACGTTTGATTCTTGCCGTGTGGTTTAGCATAGTTTTATAGATGTGTTCAAGTTTTATTACTATTTTATTTCGCTAGAAGATGTGTACAGTGTGCCTCACGTCTCTCTCTCTCTCTCTCTCTCTCTCTCTCTCTCTCTCTCTCTCTCTCTCTCTCTCTCTGTCTGTCTGTCTCTCTCTTCTCAACTTTCTCTCCGTTCTCTCTCTCGCTCTCTCTCTCTCTCTCTCTCTCTCTCTCTCTCTCTCTCTCTCTCTCTCTAACTCTCTATCCATCTCTCTCCAATCACCATCTAATTCCTCTCTCTTTCTCCTGTCTTTCTCACCTATCTCTTCTACCTATCAATCCTCTTTCTCCCCCCTTCTCTATCTCTCCTCTTTCCATATTTTTCTCTTCTCTCCTTCTCGTTCCACTCTGTGTCTCCTCTTTCTCCTCCCCATCTCTCTCCTCTCTTTCTCCACTATCTCTCCTGTCTCTGCTCTCTCTCTCTCCTTCCTCTCTCTCTCTCTCTCTCTCTCTCTCTCTCTTTCTCCTCTCTTTCTCACTTCTCTCTTGAATCTGTCCTCTTTCTTCTATGTCTCATCTTTCTCCTGTCTCTCTCCTTATCCATCTTCTCTTCCAACCTCTCTCCTCTCTCCCTATCATGCTTTTCTCTCTTCTCTCACGCCTTCCTTCATCTCTCTCCCCCTCTCTCTTCCTCCTCCTCCTCTCTCTCTCTCTCTCTCTCTCTCTCTCTCTCTCTCTCTCTCTCTCTCTCTCCCTATCTCTCTCTCTCAGGAACCACACTCACCTAACTACTCTCATGTTAAATTAACAATAACCACTCCAGCAGCAGTCCCCGCCATAAGACTACCTCTACACACGCAAGCATGTAGAACACACGTGCCATTCCGATACACCCATCTTCTAATTCTCACCGCTGTCTCAGAGTTCACGCCATGTGCAGAGATCCTCCTTGTATATTCTGTGTCAGGAGACTTGGACATTCATGCAGATATATGTGTGCACTGCAGAACATTATGGCTAAATGAATAAGATAGCTCGCTCTTAAACTTCCGGTATGCTGATGTCAAGATAATAGGTTAAATACCTACACTGGTCTGTTGGTCTAAAATGTTGACTTCTCGTCCTTGACTTGGGGAACGTAAATTACAAGTACCTCAGAATTCGGAGTGCGCTAGCCTGATGGCAAGGGACACTGATAATAGGAAAACCTAATCCCACACAGAAAAGCCCAGACCAGTGCATTACAAGTATCAGCACATGTATGGACGACGCTTATCTTCAAAGCGAGCAAACAAACATATAAAAAATTGTGTGCTTGTTTACTAACATCTAACCTAACCAAATTATGGAGCGTTTAGGCGGTATAATTGTATTGTATTCATATCAGCAATACCCAGCTAACCCTTCTGTGTTGTTATTGCAATCATTTCTATTGTTATTTCACATAATGGAAGTGTATGTTGTTATAACTTACAATTTCGCTACTTCATATTGTGTAGATCATGTTGTATTCATGCTATTCAGACAATTGCCTTATTCATATTGTGCTATTATCTGCAGTAGTAGTAGTAGTAGTAGTAGTAGTAGTAGTAGTAGTAGTAGTAGTAGTAGTAGTAGTAGTAGTAGTAGTAGTAGCTTCACCGCTACTAAACAATTGCAATATTGTTGATTTCATTAGCGGCCATCCTGGGCAGTAACTGACTGAGGGAGCCAGCAGATGTTGGTGGGGCCACAATGGCTCTCGGTGTTGCTAGTCCCTTATTTCCCTTAGCTATGACTTGATCTTTGAAGCGTTGACTGTGGTCAAGTTTTTCTTAGGTCAGCACGCTCGAATGGACAAAAACGCTCGTTCTTAAACATCCGGTGTGCTGGAGCCGAGGTGGCGGGTTCATTCGCTCCACCGGTCAGCTGGATTCAATTGTTGACAACTTGTCTTTGATTGGGGACGTAAATTACAAGTACCTGAGAAGTCTGAATGGGTTCGCCTGGTAATAGGGAACGCTAATCCGCACGCAAAATTCAGCCCAATGTTACTAGAAGTATAGGATGTATTTTTAATGACTGTACAGGGTTTGAAAATATTGCCGGTCCAAGTTTAGTATTTACCCTCTGTAAAGTCCATGCAACATAATAGGTAAATACAAAACTTGGACCGGCAATATTTTCTGACACTGCACCCTACATACACCTAATATAAACATACACCCTGTAGTAGCACATTTATGGGCTATAGCTTGAATTCAAAGAGAACCGAACGCAAACAACAACTGCCAAAGAATCAAAGAAGCCGCCCTTGTGTTTCCGGGACCAATAAGGAAAGCAGAGAATGATAGCGCTATAGTTTGGCCAACATCCGCTCCATTTTACGATAAACGTTATGATGATGTCATTAAGCTTAAACTGACAGCTACTGTCAGTGAATTTATGCATACTGACATTCCTAAAGCGTACACACACACGCTGGTGTGCTGGGAAACGAGCAGACAGACAGATTGGCTGGGTCTGCACCCATGGGTGGGGCATTGGGGCATGATAATGCAGACGTGGTAGACCTCTTTGGGATTATGTGTATAGTGCGGAAGAATTATATATATATATATATATATATATATATATATATATATATATATATATATATATCATGGCCAGGAGAGAATAGTGCTTCAGGGAGTGACTAGAGGATCTGGCCGACACTCAGGATTCCTAGGAAGACCAGACAAATATATAATAAGTCTGCGACTGGTACCATTCGTATTGAAAAGCTTCGGTCGCTGCTGCAGAGGGGAACGAAACACGTATGGTAATGTTCCGAGTGCTTTGAAATTAGTTCTTGATCCAACTCAGCTCAACGCAACTCTTTATCTTTAGATAAAGGAGAAAACAAAGAAGAACAAATAGTACTGTAACCAAACATATATGTCATAAGTGGCGAACGAGGAAGGTTGGCATAATGTTGGCTGGTTTATCCTGTAGAAAACATTAGGTACATAATCCAACCAATTACTAGTCTACAAATAGTTGATGGTGAGTTTGTTGATAGTCGATGCTCCATTGGAAGTTGGCAGGCTGTCGCAGGAGAGGAATTCATTAAGTTAGTTCTGGCAATCTCATCCTCCAGACATGATCACAATAGGCGTCTGTCTATATTTGTATATATATTTTTTGCCAACTTTCTAATAATTTTGTGTAGTAGTCTGTCAGCTTATATGCGTGTCTATACGGCTGTCTGTTTAAGTAACTGTATCGGCGTCTGTCTATCGGTGTATTTGGCTGTCTTTCTATCTTTCTGTCTTGGTAGCTGTGTATCTCTGTCTGTTTCTCTAAATTTATGTGTGACTAACCGTCGCTCTATATGTATTATGTTATTCTGACTGTCTGTATCTCTGTCTGTCTGTGAATATGTCGCTCTCTCTGTCTATCTATCTGCCTGGCTGTCTGTCTATATCTCTGCCTGTCAAACTGTCTGGCAGTATATCAATATGTATGTCTGTCTTTATCTCTGTCTACCTGTGAGATTGTTTATTTTCATCTCTGTATATCGGTGTCGCTGGCTTTCTATTTATATCTGTGTATGTATATCTGTCAGCCTATATCTTTGTATGTCTCTATTGCTGGCTGTCTGTCTATATCTCTGCCTATCTGGCTTACTGTCTATCTCTCTGGCTGTCTGTCTATGTCTCAGTCTATATCTCTGTCTATCTGGCTTACTGTCTATCTATCTGGCGTACTGTCTATCTCTCTGGCTGTCTGTCTATATCTCAGTCTATATCTCTGTCTATATCTCTGTCTATCTGGCTGCTGTCTATTTCTCTGGCTGTCTGTCTATATCTCAGTCTATATCTCAGTCTATATCTCTGTCTATCTGGCTGCTGTCTATCTCTCTGGCTGTCTGTCTATATCTAAGCATGCCTTCCCGTCTGCCTATATTTGTGACAGCTGTCAATTGCCACTCGTGTTACACCTGCTAACACCTACCTAACATGATCTCTCCAACAGATGGTTGAAGGGAGACTATTCACCTCCTCCTACGACGGGAGCCTCAACGTTTGGGACTTACGAACCCACGACCCCGACGGAAACATCCTCCAAGAACAACCCACAATACAATAACAACAACAACAACAATAACAACGATAAGAGTAAAGAGAAGGACAAAGACACCATGAAAGAGGTGGAGAAGTACGTTGGACTTGGGGATGCTAATACAAGAAATAACCAAACGGTCAACCATGATACAGATAAAATCATGATTGACTGATTTGTGGTCAGCGATCGTTCATTGTGTTTGATTAAAACCAGCTTGCTTTGTTTGACAGTTTACAATTTATATTTCTATTAACTGCTCCGGGTTATAACTTTCATTATGATTGGACAATAGTAAAGGTGGACAAGTTGGTTATCAAAAATGGGATGCTGTGCTAATTTAGATTTGAGAGGTGTGAACAGTGGGGGATTCGATTGCGATGATGGCGAGGCAGTGATATAGATGTACGTATAAGAGGCACAAACAAACATGAGAAGGAAGAGATGACAGTGGAGAAGGAAATAACAATGATGATAATGATGATGATGACTATGATTCATCAAAGTTGAAGGAGGCAGACTGTGTTGAAAGTATGTAATTCCGACTGCATTTGTTTTCTTGTTATTCTTTTTTCATTGCAATGTTATTAGTATCAATATTTATCACAATGTGCATCTTAAGATACTATTTACGCACATATTCAGACTTATTAAATATTCTCACACCATGGTAACTGTTAGTCGAGTTTCCAACTTCACGCAAAGAGTCACACCTTAATGCTCCGTTCCAGTACCAGTGAATATCACACACAATGCCCCTCCCTTCCACATGTGAAAAGTGGAACGGACAGCAGAGCCGAAAAACCAACAACACGCATAGATGTACATGCACAAAACCGCTGCCAGAATGCAAATACAACATTCCGCCAGTAACATCACAGTTCATCGTCGATGGAAGAGGCTAGTCACAGCGTACTTACCAGGAGAATGCAATCGTAGCAACCCATTCTCCCTCGACTGAGAAATAGAGTGTTTGTCCATAATCACGCTAGGCTATTCTTACATTGTTTTAGTTGAGTCTTGTTGGTGCATTTCCAGAACACAGATGAGAATGTAAATACTGCATCGTACTGTAACTGAATGTGAAGTACCCCATAACTGTCAAGGAAAGATCACATCGAGCTCCATTAGGCTGCAAGAAAACTAATCAACTAAAGTGGCACAACGTTAGACATCCGTTATATGGTCCCGGCTTAAACCCTATTGACTTATTATATCCGTGGTCCCCTGAAAGCTTACTGTAGGCGGCAAATATTACGCGGATGGTGAAGTGAATGTGACGGAAGCAGAAGACAATGTATTCCCGGCTGCAGCTTTGAAAGCACAGATACAGGGATGAGATAAGCGTATTGGACATTGTTAGAAAGAGATAACGGATATTGGACATTGTGTTTAGTAAAATGATGTTAAAGACCAGAGAATCAACATCATTGTTTCGTACTCTAACCCATATCCATAAGTCTCATTTTCGCAGAAAACTGTCTTTTAAAAACTTCACAAAAGCACGACAGGAGTTGCCCCAGCCACGGTCTCGAGAATTCTCCAAAAATATTGCACTCGTGAACCGGATGAGAGAGTCCGAATGTGAACCAAGACGTTTATAACGTGAGGCAGGACGCTTAACACTTCGCCACAAATATCCCCCGTTGAGCTTGGATAATAACTAGGAGATCTTAGCACAATAAAAAGGTTAAAAGGTAATTTATTGTTTTTTCTTTTTATTTTGTATATACGTTTATAAGTTACTTATTGTCTCCCACTGACTTGCGTACATTTCATTACTTATTGTCTTCCCCTGGCATGTTTATATTTTATTACTTATTGTATCCCCCTCGTATGTCTACATTTGATTACTTATTGACTTCCTCTCGTATGTCTACATTTGATTACTTATTGACTTCCTCTGGTATGTCTACATTTGTACGTTGCTTATTGACTCCCCCTGGTATGTCTACATTTGATTACTTATTGACTCCCCCTGGTCTGTCAACATTTGATTACTTACTGTCTCCCCCTGGTATGTGGCGTTGGTGATCATGTCTGTCCACATCCTTCTGCCTCTTGTGCTACCAATTATCCTATAATCGATACCGTGAGGCGTTGGTGATCATGTCTGTTCACAACCTTCTGTCTCGTGTGCTGCCAATCATCTCTGATACCGATGTTCCTCTAAACCATGATGTTAAACTGTCCAGCATTTTCTCTCTTGGTTCCCCACCCTCCTCCCTCCTCTCTTCCCCTCCAACCTTCCCGTTGCGACGATACTATAGCTGTTGTCTTCTCGTAACATACCCAAAGATCGTGGACTGTCTTCTGCTTCTGATGCGAGTAAGCAGTTCCCTTTTGATTTACTTCTTTCAATACATCATCATTTGATTATTGCCACTTATATGCCATGCATTCCATTTTGATTATACCAATACCACTACCCCCTTCCACCTCCAGGAGAAGTTATATTTGAGGTAGAATAACAATCCTGTGACAGAGTCAGACAAACATAGGATATTCATTTAAAGTTGATGATTGTCCGAAGAGGGTAATGGGTTAACCATGCATTCAACAGCAACTACTTCTTATATGAACTTTACTGCGCGTTCAAGTTATGTCTATAAATTGTGTTTACACTTTTGTGTGCAGTGTCACATTGATGATGCAATCATATTCATATGCGTTTTTTTTTTCATGTCAAACATTATTGCAAACTGTGAAATAAATCGGTAATATGTTTCTCCATGCACCGTTTATGCAATAATATAAATAATCAATGTATATGGCTTGAGTGGTAATATTTGTGTACATTAGATTGAGCAAGGGAGACAAGCAGATGTCAGGTAGCAACTCACACAGACAATCTAACAACACATTCTTTTGTTTCAAGAGATACACTCTATTACCCCGTGTATCTAATAGTACGTTATAAGAAGAAATAAACTAGAGAACATGGTGACAACTGGCAAGATTGAGGAGAACATAACAAAGGAAAGGCAGAGATATAAATACCTGGATGCCTTGGCCACTTGGCAGGGTCGTGACAAGAACACGGAGCTGATCCACTACTGTGGTGATCGTGTGAGCTGGTGAAACATGCCAGCCACGCTTATCGGCAAGGCACATGATGATGATGCTGATTATAATCTAATTTGTTGATGTACAAAAACACGCACGCATACTGCATACGCACACGCACAGACACAAACACAGATGCAGACATACACATAGATAAAGATATAGAAACACACGAGCACACACACAGAGACACCTACACACCATACATACATATAGACTCACATACACACGTACAAACATACACAAGTACAAACATACACACGTACACACTTACGCACATACACTCAGACGCACACAGGTACACACAAGCACACTGCACACGTGTACACTTACACATATTTAAACATTCACACACACATGTACACACATACACACGCATACACACACACGTATACACATTCAAACGTAAACAATTTTACACATATACACACTATACACATGCACACGTACAGCACTTACACATGTACACACGTCCTTACACACACACACACACACGTAGACATACACTTACACACGGAGACACGTACACACGGAGACACGTACACACGGAGAGACGTACACACTTAGATACGTACACACGTACACACTTACGTATTTCAACAGCTGTATTTCTGTTCCCACTGTGCACCTCCACATTATATTCTTTGCATTTCCTCCACAAACCACATCTATGTCTTTCTACTTTCCCCCAAATTCACAATATGTGTATGAGCGTATGCAAACGTAAGTGCTTTTCCTAAAACTGTCCACAAATCGACGTGAAAGCTGCAGCTCTATGCTTCACGTTACACTGCCAGATCTCTAGAGAGGAAGCCCTAATGTAATTGTGCTAAGTGCAGGGGTAAATTCCGGACGTTTATGAAGTTAGACTCTCAGTTCAGCTGGTATAGGTGTGTCTAAAGAACGAAACGCGACAGATTAACAAATCAATATTCAACATGCATAATCCAAGAGAAGAAACGCCGTCTGTTCCATTGATTGTTTTGATCTTGTTTCAGATCTGGCATTGCTGCTTGCTATATTTCACGTAGCTAGGTTGATATGGGACTACACTGTTAATGTTATGAGCACGGTGGGACGAGGGTTCGAACTCGTCGCCTGCTAAGTAGAAGGAAATATTGGCTACCTCTTTGTCCATGCCAACAGGCCTACACTATGGGGTGACAATAACACACTAGAGACCCGTAGTAGGAAACTTGCATTGGAAATAAGCGGTGTTGCTGGTTCGTTTCTATAAGCACTTCAACACAAGGTCTTTCACTAGGACATACATTCAATACAAGGTCTTTCACTAGGACATACATTCAATACAAGGTCTTTCACTAGGACATACATGCAATACAAGGTCTTTCACTAGGACATACATGCAATACAAGGTCTTTCACTAGGACATACATTCAACACAAAGTCTTTCACTAGGACATACATTCAAGACAAGGTCTTTCACTAGGACATACATGCAATACAAGGTCTTTCACTAGGACATACATTCAACACAAAGTCTTTCACTAGGACATACATTCAATACAAGGTCTTTCACTAGGACATACATTCAACACACATTCTTTAATTAGGACATACATTCAACACACATTCTTTCATTAGGACATACATTCAACACAAAGTCTTTCACTAGGACATACATTCAATACAAGGTCTTTCATTAGGACATACATTCAACACACATTCTTTCAGTAGGACATACATTCAACACAAAGTCTTTCATTAGGACATACATTCAACACAAGGTCTTTCACAAAGACACACATTCAACACAAGGTCTTTCATTAGGACATACATTCAACACAAAGTCTTTCACTAGGACATACATTCAACACACATTCTTTCATTAGGACATACATTCAACACAAGGTCTTTCATTAGGACATACATTCAACACAAAGTCTTTCACTTGGAAATACATTCAACACAAAGTCTTTCACTTGGAAATACATTCAACACAAAGTCTTTCACTTGGAGATACATTCAACACACATTCTTTCATTAGGACATACATTCAACACAAGGTCTTTCATTAGGACATACATTCAACACACATTATTTCATTAGGACATACATTCAACACAAAGTCTTTCACTAGGACATACATTCATCACACATTCTTTCATTAGGACATACATTCAACACAAGGTCTTTCACTAGGACATACATTCAACACACATTCTTTCATTAGGACATACATTCAACACAAAGTCTTTCACTAGGACATACATTCAACACACATTCTTTCATTAGGACATACATTCAACACAAAGTCTTTCATTAGGACATACATTCAACACACATTCTTTCATTAGGACATACATTCAACACAAAGTCTTTCACTAGGACATACATTCAACACACATTCTTTCATTAGGACATACATTCAACACAAAGTCTTTCACTAGGACATACATTCAACACACATTCTTTCATTAGGACATACATTCAACACAAAGTCTTTCACTAGGACATACATTCAACACAAGGTCTTTCACTAGGACATACATTCAACACACATTCTTTCATTAGGACATACATTCAACACAAAGTCTTTCACTAGGACATACATTCAACACAAGGTCTTTCACTAGGACATACATTCAACACAAAGTCTTTCACTAGGACATACATTCAACACACATTCTTTCATTAGGACATACATTCAACACAAAGTCTTTCATTAGGACATACATTCAACACAAAGTCTTTCACTAGGACATACATTCAACACACATTCTTTCACTAGGACATACATTCAACACACATTCTTTCACTAGGACATACATTCAACACACATTCTTTCACTAGGACATACATTCAACACACATTCTTTCACTAGGACATACATTCAACACACATTCTTTCACTAGGACATACATTCAACACACATTCTTTCACTAGGACATACATTCAACACACATTCTTTCACTAGGACATACATTCAACACACATTCTTTCACTAGGACATACATTCAACACACATTCTTTCACTAGGACATACATTCAACACAAAGTCTTTCATTAGGACATACATTCAACACAAAGTCTTTCACTAGGACATACATTCAACCACAAAGTCTTTCACTAGGACATACATTCAACACAAAGTCTTTCACTAGGACATACATTCAACACAAGGTTCTTTCACTAGTGACATACATTCAACACAAGGTCTTTCACTAGGACATACATTCAACACAAGGTCTTTCACTAGGACATACATTCAACACAAGGTCTTTCACTAGGACATACATTCAACACACATGTCTTTCACTAGGACATACATTCAACACAAGGTCTTCACTAGGACATACATTCAACACAAGGTCTTTCACTAGGACATACATTCAACACAAAGTCTTTCACTAGGACATACATTCAACACAAAGTCTTTCAGTAGGACATACATTCAACACAAAGTCTTTCAGTAGGACATACATTCAACACAAAGTCTTTCAGTAGGACATACATTCAACACAAGGTCTTTCAGTAGGACATACATTCAACACAAGGTCGTTTCACTAGGACATACATTCAACACAAAGGCTGTTCACTAGGACATACATTCAACACAAGGTCTTTCACGTAGGACATACATTCAACACACAGGTCTTTCACTTAGGACATACATTCAACACAAGGTCTTTCACTAGGACATACATTCAACACAAAGTCTTTCACTAGGACATACATTCAACACAAAGTCTTTCATTAGGACATACATTCAACACAAGGTCTTTCACTAGGACATACATTCAACACAAAGTCTTTCACTAGGACATACATTCAACACAAGGTCTTTCACTAGGACATACATTCAACACAAAGTCTTTCAGTAGGACATACATTCAACACAAGGTCTTTCACTAGGACATACATTCAACACAAAGTCTTTCACTAGGACATACATTCAACACAAGGTCTTTCACTAGGACATACATTCAACACAAGGTCTTTCAGTAGGACATACATTCAACACAAAGTCTTTCAGTAGGACATACATTCAACACAAAGTCTTTCAGTAGGACATACATTCAACACAAGGTCTTTCAGTAGGACATACATTCAACACAAAGTCTTTCAGTAGGACATACATTCAACACAAGTCTTTCACTAGGACATACATTCAACACAAAGTCTTTCACTAGGACATACATTCAACACAAGGTGCTTTCACTAGGGACATACATTCAACACAAGGTGTCTTTCAGTAAGGACATACATTTCAACACAAAGTGCTTTCAGTAGGACATACATTCAACACAAAGTCTTTCACTAGGACATACATTCAACACAAAGTCTTTCACTAGGACATACATTCAACACAAAGTCTTTCACTAGGACATACATTCCAACACAAAGTCTTTCCAGTAGGACATACATTCAACACAAGTCTTTTCAGTAGGACATACATTCAACACAAGGTCTTTCATTAGGACATACATTCAACACAAGGTCTTTCATTAGGACATACATTCAACACACATTCTTTCATTAGGACATACATTCAACACAAAGTCTTTCACTAGGACATACATTCAACACACATTCTTTCATTAGGACATACATTCAACACAAAGTCTTTCACTAGGACATACATTCAACACACATTCTTTCACTAGGACATACATTCAACACAAAGTCTTTCACTAGGACATACATTCAACACAAGGTCTTTCACTAGGACATACATTCAAACAAGGTGTTTCACTAGGACATACATTCAACACCAAGGTGTTCACTAGGACATACATTTCAACACAAGGTGTTTCACTAGGACATACATTCAACACAAGGTGTTTCACTAGGACATACATTCAACACAAGGTCTTTCACTAGGACATACATTCAACACAAGGTCTTTCACTAGGACATACATTCAACACAAAGGTCTTTCACTAGGACATACATTCAACACAAGGTCTTTCACTAGGACATACATTCAACACAAAGTCTTTCACTAGGACATACATTCAACACAAAGTCTTTCACTTGGACATACATTCAACACACAGTCTTTCATTAGGACATACATTCAACACAAAGTCTTTCACTAGGACATACATTCAACACACAAATCTTTCATTAGGACATACATTCAACACAAGTCTTTCACTAGGACATACATTCAACACACAGGTTTTCATTAGGACATACATTCAACACAAGGTCTTTCACTAGGACATACATTCAACACACATTATTTCATTAGGACATACATTCAACACAAGTCTTTCACTAGGACATACATTCAACACACATTCTTTCATTAGGACATACATTCAACACAAGGTCTTTCACTAGGACATACATTCAACACACAATCTTCATAGGACATACATTCAACACAAGGTCTTTCACTAGGACATACATTCAACACAAGTGTTTCACTAGGACATACATTCAACACAAGGTCTTTCACTAGGACATACATTCAACACAAGGTTTTTCACTAGGACATACATTCCAACACAAAGTCTTTCACTAGGACATAAATTTCAACACAAAGTCTTCACTAGGACATACATTCAACACAAAGTCTTTTCACTAGGAATACATTCAACACAAGGTGTTTCACTAGGACATACATTCAACACAAGTCTCTTCACCTAGGACATACATTCAACACAAAGTCTTTCACTAGGATATACATTCAACACAAAGTTTTCACTAGGGACTACATTCAACACAAAGTCTTTCACTAGGACATACATTCAACACAAAGTCTTTCACTAGGACATACATTCAACACAAGGTCTTTCACTTGGAGATACATTCAACACACATTCTTTCATTAGGACATTACATCAACAACAAGGTCTCACTAGGAAAATACTTCAACACAAGGTCTTTCACTAGGAAATACATTCAACACAAGTGGTTCACAAGGACATACATTCAACACAAGGTGTTTCACTAGGACATACATTCAACACAAAGTCTTTCACTAGGACATACATTCAACACAAGGTCTTTTCACTAGGACACACATTCAACACCAAGTCTTTCACTTGGAAATACATTCAACACAAAGTCTTCACTTGGAGATCATTCAACACAAGGTCTTTCACTTGGAGATTACATTCAACACAAAGTCTTTCACTTGTAGATACATTCAACCACAATTCTTTCATTAGGACATACATTCAACACAAGGTCTTTCATTAGGACATACATTCAACACAAGGTCTGTTCATTAGGACATACATTCAACACAAGGTCTTTCATTAGGACATACATTCAAACACTAAGGTCTTTCATTAGGACATACATTCAACACACATTCTTTCATTAGGACATACATTCAACACAAGGTCTTTCATTAGGACATACATTCAACACAAGGTCTTTCATTAGGACCATACATTCAACACACATTCTTTTCATTAGGACATACATTCAACACAAGGTCTATTTCATTAGGACATACATTCAACACAAGGTCTTTTCATTAGGACATAATTCAACACAAGGTCTTTCATTAGGACATACATTCAACACAAGGTCTTTCATTAGGACATACATTCAACACACATTCTTTCATTAGGACATACATTCAACACAAGGTCTTTTCACTTAGGACATACATTCAACACAAGGTCTTTCATTAGGACATACATTCAACACACAGTCTTTCATTAGGACATACATTCAACACAAAGTCTTTCACTTAGGACATACATTCAACACACATTCTTTCATAGGACATACAATTCAACACAAAGTCTTTCACTAGGACATACATTCAACACACATTCTTTCATTAGGACATACATTCAACACAAAGTCTTTCACTTGGAGATACATTCAACACAAAGTCTTTCACTAGGAAATACATTCAACACAAAGTCTTTCACAAGGACATACATTCAACACAAGGTGTTCACTAGGACATACATTCAACACAAGTGTTTCACTAGGACATACATTCAACATAAGGTGTTTCACTAGGACATACATTCAACACAAGGTGTTTCACTAGGACATACATTCAACACAAGGTGTTTCACTAGGACATACATTCAACACAAGGTGTTTCACTAGGACATACATTCAACACAAGGTGTTTCACTAGGACATACATTCAACACAAAGTCTTTCACTAGGACATACATTCAACACAAAGTCTTTCACTAGGACATACATTCAACACAAGGTCTTTCACTAGGAGATACATTCAACACAATTCTTTCATTAGGACATACATTCAACACAAGGTCTTTCACTTGGACATACATTCAACACAAGGTGTTTCACTAGGACATACATTCAACACAAGGTGTTTCACTAGGACATACATTCAACACAAAGTCTTTCACTTAGGACATACATTCAACACAAGTCTTTCACTAGGACATACATTCAACACAAGGTCTTTCACTAGGACATACATTCAACACAAGTCTTTCACTAGGACATACATTCAACACAAAGTCTTTCACTAGGACATACATTCAACACAAGGTCTTTCACTAGGACATACATTCAACACAAAGTCCTTTCACTAGGACATACATTCAACACAAGGTCTTTCACTAGGACATACATTCAACACAAGGTGCTTTCACTAAGGACATACATTCAACACAAGGTGTTTCACTAGGACATACAATTCAACACAAGGTCTTTCACTAGGACATACATTCAACACAAAGTCTTTCCACTAGGACATACATTCAACACAAAGTCTTTCACTAGGACATACATTCAACCACAAAGTCTTTCACTAGGACATACATTCAACACAAGGTCTTTTCACTAGGACATACATTCAACACAAGGTCTTTCACTAGGACATACATTCAACACAAAGTCTTTCACTAGGACATACATTCAACACAAGGTCTTTCACTAGGACATACATTCAACACAAAGTCTTTCACTAGGACATTACATTCAACACAAGTCTTTCACTTGGAGCATACATTCAACACAAGGGTCTTCACCTAGGACATACATTCAACACAAGGTCTTCATCTAGGCATACATTCAACACAAAGTCTTTCATTGGGACATACATTCAACACAAAGTCTTTCAATAGGACATTACATTCAACACAAGTCTTTCACTAGGACATACATTCACACAACGTCTTTACCTAGGACATACATTCAACACAAAGTCTTTACTAGTGACATACATTCAACACAAGGTCGTTTCACTAGGACATACATTCAACACAAGGGTCTTCATTAGGACATACATTCAACACACAAGTCGTTCACTAGGACATACATTCAACACAAAGTCTTTCACTAGGACATACATTCAACACAAAGTCTTTCATTAGGACATACATTCAACACAAAGTCTTTCACTAGGACATACATTCAACACAAAGTCTTTCACTAGGACAATACATTCAACACAAAGTCTTTCACTAGGACATACATTCAACACAAAGTCTTTTCACTAGGACATACATTCAACACAAGGTCTTTCACTAGGACATACATTCACACAAAGGTGTTTCAGTAGGACATACATTCAACACAAGGTCTTTCACTAGGACATACAGTTCAACACAAGGTCTTTCACTAGGACATACATTCAACACAAGGTCTTTCACTAGGGACATACATTCACACAAGGTCTTTCACTAGGACATACATTCAACACAAGGTCTTTCATTAGGACATACATTCAACACAAGTCTTTCAGCTAGTGACATTACATTCAACACAAGGTCTTTCACTAGGACATACATTCAACACAGGTCTTTCACTAGGACATACATTCAACACAAGGTCTTTCACTAGGACATAAATTCAACACAAGGTCGTTCACTAGGACATACATTCAACACAAGTCTTTCACTAAGGACATGAGCATTCAACACAAAGGGCTTTCACTAGGACATACATTCAACACAAGGTCTTTCACTAGGACCTACATTCAACACAAGTCTTTCACTAGACATACATTCAACACAAGGTCTTTCAGTAGGACATACATTCAACACAAGTCTTTCTCAGCTAGGACATACATTCAACACAAAGTCTTTCACTAGGACATACATTCAACACAAGGTTTTCACTAGGACATACATTCACACAAGGTGTTTCACTAGGACATACATTCAACAACAAGGTGCTTTCACTAGGACATACTTTCACACAAAGTCTTTCACTAGGACTAAATTTCAACACAAAGTCTTTCACTAGGACATACATTCAACACAAAGTCTTTTCACTAGGACATACATTCAACACAAGGTGTTTCACTAGGACATACATTCAACACAAGGTCTTTCACTAGGACATACATTCAACACAAAGTCTTTCACTAGGACATACATTCAACACAAAGTCTTTCACTAGGACTTAAATTCAACACAAAGTCTTTCACTAGGACATACATTCAACACAAAGTCTTTCACTAGGGACATACATTCAACACAAGGTCTTTCACTTGGAGATACATTCAACCACACATTCTTTCATTAGGACATACATTCAAACACAAGGTCGTTTCACTAGGACATACATTCAACACAAGGTCGTTTCACTAAGGACATACATTCAACACAAAGTCTTTCACTAGGACATACATTCAACACAAGGTCTGTTCACTAGGACATACATTCAACACAAGGTCGTTTCACTAGGACATACATTCAACACAAGGTGCTTTCACTAGGACAATACATTTCACACAAGTCTTTCAGCTAGGACATACATTCAACACAAAAGTCTTTCACTAGGACATACATTCAACACAAAGTCTTTCACTAGGACATACATTCAACACAAGGTCTTTCAGTAGGACATACATTCAACACAAGGTCTTTCAGTAGGACATACATTCAACACAAGTCTTCAGTAGGACATCATTCAACACAAGGTCTTTCAGTAGGACATACATTCAACACAAGGTCTTTCATAGGACATACATTCAACACAGGTCTTTCAGTAGGACATACATGTCAACACAAGGTCTTTCATTAGGACATACATTCAACACAAAGTCTTTCAGTAGGACATACATTCAACACAAAGTCTTTCACGTAGGAGATACATTCAACACAAGTCTTTCATTAGGACATACATTCAACACACATTCTTTCATTAGGACATACATTCAACACAAAGTCTTTCACTAGGACATACATTCAACACACATTCTTTCATTAGGACATACATTCAACACAAAGTCTTTCACTAGGACATACATTCAACACACATTCTTTCATTAGGACATACATTCAACACAAAGTCTTCCACTGGGGATACATTCACACAAAGGTCTTTCACTAGGAAATACATTCAACACAAAGTCTTTCACATAGGACATACATTCAACACAAGGTTTTCAACTAGGACATACATTCAACACAAGGTGTTTCACTAGGACATACATTCAACATAAGGGTTTCACTAGGACATACATTCAACACAAGGTGATTCAGCTAGGACATCATTCAACACAAGGTGTTTCACTAGGACATACATTCAACACAAAGGCTGTTTCACTAGGACATACATTCAACACAAGGTGTTTCACTAGGACATACATTCAACACAAAGTCTTTCACTAGGACATACATTCAACACAAAGTCTTTCACTAGGACATACATTCAACACAAAGTCTTTCACTTGGAGATACATTCAACACACATTCTTTCATTAGGACATACATTCAACACAAGGTCTTTCACTAGGACATACATTCAACACAAGGTGTTTCACTAGGACATACATTCAACACAAGGTGTTTCACTAGGACATACATTTCAACACAAAGTCTTTCACTTGGAGATACATTCAACACAAATTCTTTCATTAGGACATACATTCAACACAAGGTCTTTCACTAGGACATACATTCAACACAAAGTCTTTCACTAGGACATACATTCAACACAAAGTCTTTCATTAGGACATACATTCAACACAAGGTCTTTCACTAGGACATACATTCAACACAAAGTCTTTCACTAGGACATACATTCAACACAAGGTGTTTCACTAGGACATACATTCAACACAAGGTGTTTCACAAGGACATACATTCAACACAAGGTGTTTCACTAGGACATACATTCAACACAAAGTCTTTCACTAGGACATACATTCAACACAAAGTCTTTCACTAGGACATACATTCAACACAAAGTCTTTCACTAGGACATACATTCAACACAAAGTCTTTCAGTAGGACATACATTCAACACAAAGTCTTTCACTAGACATACATTCAACACAAGTCTTTTACTAGGACATACATTCAACACAGGTTCTTTCACTTGGAAGACATACATTCAACACAAGGTGCTTTCAGTAGGACATACATTCAACACAAGGTCTTTCACTAGGACATACATTCAACACAAGGTCTTTCACTTAGGAGATACATTCAACACCAAGGTCGTTTCATTAGGACATACATTCAACACAAGGTCTTTCACTTGGAGATACATTCAACACAATGTCTTTCATTAGGACATACATTCACACCAAAGTCTTTCAGCTAGGACATACTTCAACACAAGTCTTTCATTAGGACATACATTCAACACAAAGTCTTTCATTAGGACATACATTCAACACAAGGTCTTTCACTTAGGACATACATTCAACACAAGTCTTTCACTAGGACATACATTCAACCACAGAGTCTTTCACTAGGACCTACATTCAACACAAGGTCTTTCAGCTGGAAGCTAAATTTCACCACAAAGGTCTTTCACTAGGACATACATTCAACACAAAGTCTTTCACTAGGACATACATTCAACACAAGGGTCTTTCACTAGGACATACATTCAACACACATTCTTTCATTAGACATTTACATTCAACACAAGGTCTTTCACTAAGGACATACATTCAACACACAAGTGCTTTCACTAGGACATACATTCACACAAAGTCTTTCACTAGGACATACATTCAACACAAGTCTTTCACTAGGACATACATTCAACACAAGGTCTTTTCACTAGGACATACATTCAACACAAGGTTTCACTAGGACATACATTCAACACAAAGTTTTCACTAGGACATACATTCAACACCAAAGTCTTTCACTAGGACATACATTCAACACAAGGTCTTTCACTAGGACATACATTCAACACAAGGTCTTTCACTAGGACATACATTCAACACAAGGTCTTTCACTAGGACATACATTCAACACAAGGTCTTTCACTAGGACATACATTCAACACAAGGTGTTTCACTAGGACATACATTCAACACAAGGTCTTTCACTAGGACATACATTCAACACAAGGTCTTTCACTAGGACATACATTCAACACAAGGTCTTTCACTAGGACATACATTCAACACAAGTCTTTCACTAGGACATACATTCAACACAAAGTCTTTCACTAGGACATACATTCAACACACATTCTTTCATTAGGACATACATTCAACACAAGGTCTTTCACTAGGACATACATTCAACACAAAGTCTTTCACTAGGACATACATTCAACACAAAGTCTTTCACTAGGACATACATTCAACACAAGGTCTTTCACTAGGACATACATTCAACACAAGGTCTTTCACTAGGACATACATTCAACACAAGGTGTTTCACTAGGACATACATTCAACACAAGGTCTTTCACTAGGACATACATTCAACACAAGGTCTTTCACTAGGACATACATTCAACACAAGGTGTTTCACAAGGACATACATTCAACACAAGGTCTTTCACTAGGACATACATTCAACACAAGGTCTTTCACTAGGACATACATTCAACACAAGGTCTTTCACTAGGACATACATTCAACACAAGGTCTTTCACTAGGACATACATTCAACACAACTTTCACTAGGACATACATTCAACACAAGGTCTTTCACTAGGACATACATTCAACACAAAGTCTTTCACTAGGACATACATTCAACACAAGGTGTTTCACTAGGACATACATTCAACACAAGGTCTTTCACTAGGACATACATTCAACACACATTCTTTCATTAGGACATACATTCAACACAAGGTCTTTCACTAGGACATACATTCAACACAAGGTCTTTCACTAGGACATACATTCAACACAAAGTCTTTCACTTAGGACATACATTCACACAACGGTCTTTCACTAGGACATACATTCAACACAAAGTCTTTCACTAGGACATACATTTCAACACAAGGTGTTTCACTAGGAACAATACATTCAACACAAGGTGTTTCACAAGGACATACATTCAACACAAGGTGTTTCACTAGACATACATTCAACACAAGGTCTTTCACTAGGACATACATTCAACACAAGTCTTTCACTAGGACATACATTCACACAAAGGTCTTTCACTAGGACAGTACCTTCAACACAAAGTCTTTCACTAGGACATACATTCAAACACAAGGTCTTTCACTAGGACATACATTCAACACAAAGTCTTTTACTAGGACATACGATTCAACACAACGGTACTTTCACTTGGAATACATTCAACACAGAGTGTTTCAATAGGACATACATTCAAACACAAGGTCTTTCACTATGACATACATTTCAACACAAGGTCTTTCACTAGGACATACATTCAACACAAGGTCTTTCACTAGGACATACATTCAACACAAGGTCTTTCACTAGGACATACATTCAACACAAGGTCTTTCACTAGGACATACATTCAACACAAAGTCTTTCACTAGGACATACATTCAACACAAGGTCTTTCACTAGGACATACATTCAACACAAAGTCTTTCACTAGGACATACATTCAACACAAAGTCTTTCACTAGGACATACATTCAACACAAGGTCTTTCACTAGGACATACATTCAACACAAGGTCTTTCACTAGGACATACATTCAACACAAGGTCTTTCACTAGGACATACATTCAACACAAGGTGTTTCACTAGGACATACATTCAACACAAAGTCTTTCATTAGGACATACATTCAACACAAGGTCTTTCAGTAGGACATACATTCAACACAAGGTCTTTCAGTAGGACATACATTCAACACAAAGTCTTTCACTAGGACATACATTCAACACAAGGTCTTTCACTAGGACATACATTCAACACAAAGTCTTTCACTAGGACATACATTCAACACAAGGTCTTTCACTAGGACATACATTCAACACAAGGTCTTTCACTAGGACATACATTCAACACAAGGTGTTTCACTAGGACATACATTCAACACAAGGTCTTTCACTAGGACATACATTCAACACAAGGTCTTTCACTAGGACATACATTCAACACAAGGTCTTTCACTAGGACATACATTCAACACAAGGTCTTTCACTAGGACATACATTCAACACAAAGTCTTTCCCTAGGACATACATTCAACACAAGGTCTTTCACTAGGACATACATTCAACACAAGTCTTTCACTAGGACATACATTCAACACAAGGTCTTTCACTAGGACATACATTCAACACAAGGTCTTTCACTAGGACATACATTCAACACAAGGTCTTTCACTAGGACATACATTCAACACAAGGTCTTTCACTAGGACATACATTCAACACAAGGTCTTTCACTAGGACATACATTCAACACAAGGTCTTTCACTAGGACATACATTCAACACAAGGTCTTTCACTAGGACATACATTCAACACAAGGTCTTTCACTAGGACATACATTCAACACAAGTCTTTCACTAGGACATACATTCAACACAAGGTCTTTCACTAGGACATACATTCAACACAAGGTCTTTCACTAGGACATACATTCAACACAAGGTCTTTCACTAGGACATACATTCAACACAAGGTCTTTCACTAGGACATACATTCAACACAAGGTCTTTCACTAGGACATACATTCAACACAAGGTCTTTCACTAGGACATACATTCAACACAAGGTCTTTCACTAGGACATACATTCAACACAAGGTCTTTCACTAGGACATACATTCAACACAAGGTCTTTCACTAGGACATACATTCAACACAAGGTCTTTCACTAGGACATACATTCAACACAAAGTCTTTCACTAGGACATACATTCAACACAAGGTCTTTCACTAGGACATACATTCAACACACAGTCTTTCACTAGGACATACATTCAACACAAAGTCTTTCACTAGGACATACATTCAACACAAGGTCTTTCACTAGGACATACATTCAACACAAGTCTTTCACTAGGACATACATTCAACACAAGGTCTTTCACTAGGACATACATTCAACACAAGGTCTTTCACTAGGACATACATTCAACACAAAGTCTTTCACTAGGACATACATTCAACACAAGGTGTTTCACTAGGACATACATTCAACACAAGGTCTTTCACTAGGACATACATTCAACACAAAGTCTTTCACTAGGACATACATTCAACACAAGGTCTTTCACTAGGACATACATTCAACACAAAGTCTTTCACTAGGACATACATTCAACACAAGGTCTTTCACTAGGACATACATTCAACACAAGGTCTTTCACTTAGGACATACATTCAACACAAGGTCTTTCACTAGGACATACATTCAACACACAGTCTTTCACTAGGACATACATTCAACACAAGGTCTTTTCACTAGGACATACATTCAACACAAGGTGTTTCACTAGGACATACATTCAACACAAGGTCTTTCAATAGGACATACATTCAACACAAGTGTTTCACTAGGACATACATTCAACACAAGGTGTTTCACTAGGACATACATTCAACACAAGGTGTTTCGACTAGGACATACATTCAACACAAGGTCTTTCACTAGGACATACATTCAACACAACAGGTCTTTCACTAGGACATACATTCAACACAAGTCTTTCACTAGGACATACATTCAACGCACATTCTTTCATTAGGACATACATTCAACACAAAGTCTTCAAGTAGGACATACATTCAACACACATTCTTTCATTAGGACATACATTCAACAACAAGAGTCTTTCATTGGAGAATACATTCAACACAAAGTCTTTCACTAGAATACATTCAACACAAAGTCTTTCAGCAAGGACATTACATTCAACACAAGGTGTTTCACTAGGACATACATTCAACACAATGTGTTCACTAGGACATACATTCAACATAAGGTGTTTCCACTAGGACATACATTCAACACAAGGTGATTCACTAGGACATACATTCAACACAAGGTGTTTCACTAGGACATACATTCAACACAAGGTGTTTCACTAGGACATACATTCAACACAAGGTGTTTCACTAGGACATACATTCAACACAAAGTCTTTCACTAGGACATACATTCAACACAAAGTCTTTCACTTGGAGATACATTCAACACAAAGTCTTTCACTTGAAGATACATTCAACACACATTCTTTCATTAGGACATACATTCACCACAAGGTCTTTCACTTGGAGATACATTCAACACAAGGTGTTTCACAAGGACATACATTCAACACAAGGTGTTTCACTAGGACATACATTCAACACAAAGTCTTTCACTTGGAGATACATTCAACACACATTCTTTCATTAGGACATACATTCAACACAAGGTCTTTCACCTGTCTCTTATACACATCTCTAGGACATACATTCAACACAAAGTCTTTCACTAGGACATACATTCAACACAAAGTCTTTCATTAGGACATACATTCAACACAAGGGTCTTTCACTAGGACATACATTCAACACAAAGTCTTTCACTAGGACATACATTCAACACAAGGTGTTTCACTAGGACATACATTCAACACAAGGTGTTTCACAAGGACATACATTCAACACAAGGTGTTTCACTAGGACATACATTCAACACAAAGTCTTTCACTAGGACATACATTCAACACAAAGTCTTTCACTAGGACATACATTCAACACAAAGTCTTTTCACTAGGACATACATTCAACACAAGTCTTTCACTAGGACATACATTCAACACAAAGTCTTTCACTAGGACATACATTCAACACAAAGTCTTTTACTAGGACATACATTCAACACAGGTTCTTTCACTTGGAGATACATTCAACACAAGGTGTTTCAGTAGGACATACATTCAACACAAGGTCTTTCACTAGGACATACATTCAACACAAGGTCTTTCACTTGGAGATACATTCAACACAAGGTGTTTCACTAGGACATACATTCAACACAAGGTCTTTCACTTGGAGATACATTCAACACAATGTCTTTCATTAGGACATACATTCAACACAAAGTCTTTCACTAGGACATACGTTCAACACACATTATTTCATTAGGACATACATTCAACACAGAGTCTTTCACTAGGACATACATTAAACACAAAGTCTTTCACTAGGACATACATTCAACACAAGGTCTTTCACTAGGACATACATTCAACACATGGTGTTTCAGTAGGACATACATTCAACACAAGGTGTTTCACTAGGACATACATTCAACACACGGTGTTTCACTAGGACATACATTCAACACAAAGTCTTTCACTAAGACATACATTCAACACAAGGTGTTTCACTAGGACATACATTCAACACAAGGTCTTTCACTAGGACATACATTCAACACAAAGTCTTTCCCTAGGACATACATTCAACACAAGGTCTTTCACTTGGAGATACATTCAACACAAAGTCTTTCACTAAGACATACATTCAACACAAGGTGTTTCACTAAGACATACATTCAACACAAGGTCTTTCACTTGGAGATACATTCAACACAAGGTGTTTCACTAGGACATACATTCAACACACAGTCTTTCACTAGGACATACATTCAACACAAAGTCTTTCACTAGGACATACATTCAACACAAGGTGTTTCACTAGGACATACATTCAACACAAGGTGTTTCACTAGGACATACATTCAACACAAGGTGTTTCACTAGGACATACATTCAACACAAGGTGTTTCACTAAGACATACATTCAACACAAGGTGTTTCACTAGGACATACATTCAACACAAGGTCTTTCACTAGGACATACATTCAACACAAGGTGTTTCACTAAGACATACATTCAACACAAGGTGTTTCACTAAGACATACATTCAACACAAGGTTTTTCACTAAGACATACATTCAACACAAGGTGTTTCACTAAGACATACATTCAACACAAGGTGTTTCACTAAGACATACATTCAACACAAGGTGTTTCACTAAGACATACATTCAACACAAGGTCTTTCACTTGGAGATACATTCAACACACATTCTTTCATTAAGACATACATTCAACACAAGGTCTTTCACTAAGACATACATTCAACACAAGGTGTTTCACTAAGACATACATTCAACACAAGGTGTTTCACTAAGACATACATTCAACACAAGGTGTTTCACTAAGACATACATTCAACACAAGGTGTTTCACTAAGACATACATTCAACACAAGGTCTTTCACTTGGAGATACATTCAACACACATTCTTTCATTAAGACATACATTCAACACAAGGTCTTTCACTAAAACATACATTCAACACAAGGTGTTTCACTAAGACATACATTCAACACAAGGTGTTTCACTAAGACATACATTCAACACAAGGTCTTTCACTAAGACATACATTCAACACAAGGTCTTTCACTTGGAGATACATTCAACACACATTCTTTCATTAGGACATACATTCAACACAAGGTCTTTCACTAGGACATACATTCAACACAAGGTGTTTCACTAGGACATACATTCAACACAAGGTGTTTCACAAGGACATACATTCAACACAAGGTCTTTCACTAGGACATACATTCAACACAAGGTCTTTCACTAGGACATACATTCAACACAAGGTGTTTCACTAGGACATACATTCAACACAAGGTGTTTCACTAGGACATACATTCAACACAAGGTCTTTCACTAGGACATACATTCAACACAAGGTCTTTCACTAGGACATACATTCAACACAAGGTGCTTTCACAAGGACATACATTCAACACAAGTCTTTCATTAGGACATACATTCAACACAAGGTCTTTCACTAGGACATACATTCAACACAAGGTCTTTCACTTAGGACATACATTCAACACAAGGGTTTCACTAGGACATACATTCAACACAAGGTCTTTCACTTAGGACATACATTCAACACAAGGTGTTTCACTAGGACATACATTCAACACACAGGTGTTTCACTAGGACATACATTCAACACACATTCTTTCACTAGGACATACATTCAACACAAGGTGTTTCACTAGGACATACATTCAACACAAGGTCTTTCACTAGGACATACATTCAACACAAGGTGTTTCACTAGGACATACATTCAACACAAGGTGTTTCACTAGGACATACATTCAACACAAGGTGTTTCACTAGGACATACATTCAACACAAAGTGCTTTCACTAGGACATACATTCAACACAAGGTGTTTCACTAGGACATACATTCAACACAAGGTTCTTTCACTAGGACATACATTCAACACAAAGTCTTTCACTAGGACATACATTCAACACAAGGTGTTTCACTAGGACATACATTCAACACAAGGTGTTTCACTAGGACATACATTCAACACAAGGTGTTTCACTAGGACATACATTCAACACAAGGTCTTTCACTTAGGACATACATTCAACACACAGTCTTTCATTAGGACATACATTCAACACAAAGTCTTTCACTAGGAGATACATTCAACACACATTCTTTCATTAGGACATACATTCAACACAAGGTCTTTCACTAGGACATACATTCAACACACATTATTTCATTAGGACATACATTCAACACAAGGTCTTTCACTAGGACATACATTCAACACACATTATTTCATTAGGACATACATTCAACACAAGGTCTTTCACTAGGACATACATTCAACACACAGGTATTTCACTTAGGACATACATTCAACACAAGGTCTTTCACTAGGACATACATTCAACACAAGGTGTTTCACAAGGACATACATTCAACACAAGGTGTTTCACTAGGACATACATTCAACACAAGGTGTTTCACTAGGACATACATTTCAACACAAAGTCTTTCACTAGGACATAAATTTCAACACAAAGTCTTTCACTAGGACATACATTCAACACAAAGTCTTTCACTAGGACATACATTCAACACAAGTCGTTTCACTAGGACATACATTCAACACAAGGTCTTTCACTAGGACATACATTCAACACAAGTCTTTCACTAGGACATACATTCAACACAAAGTCTTTCACTAGGACATACATTTCAACACAAGGTCTTTCATTAGGACATACATTCAACACAAAGTCTTTCACTAGGACATACATTCAACACAAGGTCTTTCACTTGGAGATACATTCAACACACATTCTTTCATTAGGACATACATTCAACACAAGGTCTTTCACTAGGACATACATTCAACACAAGGTCTTTCACTTGGACTATACATTCAACACACATTCTTTTCACTTAGGACATACATTCAACACAAGGTGTTTCACTAGGACATACATTCAACACAAGGTGTTTCACTAGGACATACATTCAACACAAAGTCTTTCACTAGGACATACATTCAACACAAGGTGTTTCACAAGGACATACATTCAACACAAGGTGTTTCACTAGGACATACATTTCAACACAAGGTGCTTTCACTAGGACATACATTCAACACAAGGTCTTTCACTTAGGACATACATTCAACACAAAGTCTTTCACTAGGACATACATTCAACACAAAGTCTTTCACTAGGACATACATTCAACACAAGGTCTTTCATTAGGACATACATTCAACACAAGGTCTTTCATTAGGACATACATTCAACACACATTCTTTCATTAGGACATACATTCAACACAAGGTCTTTCATTAGGACATACATTCAACACAAGGTCTTTCAT
Source organism: Cepaea nemoralis (assembly GCA_014155875.1). Classification (NCBI taxonomy): domain Eukaryota; kingdom Metazoa; phylum Mollusca; class Gastropoda; order Stylommatophora; family Helicidae; genus Cepaea; species Cepaea nemoralis. The sequence continues at coordinate 9,797 of JACEFZ010004774.1, read as the reverse complement.
TAGGACATACATTCAACACAAGGTCTTTCATTAGGACATACATTCAACACAAGGTCTTTCATTAGGACATACATTCAACACACATTCTTTCATTAGGACATACATTCAACACAAAGTCTTTCACTTGGAGATACATTCAACACAAGGTCTTTCATTAGGACATACATTCAACACACATTCTTTCATTAGGACATACATTCAACACAAAGTCTTTCACTAGGACATACATTCAACACACATTCTTTCATTAGGACATACATTCAACACAAAGTCTTTCACTAGGACATACATTCAACACACATTCTTTCATTAGGACATACATTCAACACAAAGTCTTTCACTTGGAGATACATTCAACACAAAGTCTTTCACTAGGAAATACATTCAACACAAAGTCTTTCACAAGGACATACATTTCAACACAAGGTGTTTCACTAGGACATACATTCAACACAAGGTGTTTCACTAGGACATACATTCAACATAAGGTGTTTCACTAGGACATACATTCAACACAAGGTGATTCACTAGGACATACATTCAACACAAGGTGTTTCACTAGGACATACATTCAACACAAGGTGTTTCACTAGGACATACATTCAACACAAGGTATTTCACTAGGACATACATTCAACACAAAGTCTTTCACTAGGACATACATTCAACACAAAGTCTTTCACTTGGAGATACATTCAACACAAAGTCTTTCACTTGAAGATACATTCAACACACATTCTTTCATTAGGACATACATTCAACACAAGGTCTTTCACTTGGAGATACATTCAACACAAGGTGTTTCACAAGGACATACATTCAACACAAGGTGTTTCACTAGGACATACATTCAACACAAAGTCTTTCACTTGGAGATACATTCAACACACATTCTTTCATTAGGACATACATTCAACACAAGGTCTTTCACTAGGACATACATTCAACACAAAGTCTTTCACTAGGACATACATTCAACACAAAGTCTTTCATTAGGACATACATTCAACACAAGGTCTTTCACTAGGACATACATTCAACACAAAGTCTTTCACTAGGACATACATTCAACACAAGGTGTTTCACTAGGACATACATTCAACACAAGGTGTTTCACAAGGACATACATTCAACACAAGGTGTTTCACTAGGACATACATTCAACACAAAGTCTTTCACTAGGACATACATTCAACACAAAGTCTTTCACTAGGACATACATTCAACACAAAGTCTTTCACTAGGACATACATTCAACACAAAGTCTTTCACTAGGACATACATTCAACACAAAGTCTTTCACTAGGACATACATTCAACACAAAGTCTTTTACTAGGACATACATTCAACACAAGGTTTTTCACTTGGAGATACATTCAACACAAGGTGTTTCAGTAGGACATACATTCAACACAAGGTCTTTCACTAGGACATACATTCAACACAAGGTCTTTCACTTGGAGATACATTCAACACAAGGTGTTTCACTAGGACATACATTCAACACAAGGTCTTTCACTTGGAGATACATTCAACACAAGGTCTTTTCATTAGGACATACATTCAACACAAAGTCTTTCACTAGGACATACATTCAACACACATTATTTCATTAGGACATACATTCAACACAGAGTCTTTCACTAGGACATACATTAAACACAAAGTCTTTCACTAGGACATACATTCAACACAAGGTCTTTCACTAGGACATACATTCAACACATGGTGTTTCAGTAGGACATACATTCAACACAAGGTGTTTCACTAGGACATACATTCAACACACGGTGTTTCACTAGGACATACATTCAACACAAAGTCTTTCACTAAGACATACATTCAACACAAGGTGTTTCACTAGGACATACATTCAACACAAGGTCTTTCACTAGGACATACATTCAACACAAAGTCTTTCCCTAGGACATACATTCAACACAAGGTCTTTCACTTGGAGATACATTCTACACAAAGTCTTTCACTAAGACATACATTCAACACAAGGTGTTTCACTAAGACATACATTCAACACAAGGTCTTTCACTTGGAGATACATTCAACACAAGGTGTTTCACTAGGACATACATTCAACACACAGTCTTTCACTAGGACATACATTCAACACAAAGTCTTTCACTAGGACATACATTCAACACAAGGTGTTTCACTAGGACATACATTCAACACAAGGTGTTTCACTAGGACATACACTCAACACAAGGTGTTTCACTAGGACATACATTCAACACAAGGTGTTTCACTAAGACATACATTCAACACAAGGTGTTTCACTAGGACATACATTCAACACAAGGTCTTTCACTAGGACATACATTCAACACAAGGTGTTTCACTAAGACATACATTCAACACAAGGTGTTTCACTAAGACATACATTCAACACAAGGTGTTTCACTAAGACATACATTCAACACAAGGTGTTTCACTAAGACATACATTCAACACAAGGTGTTTCACTAAGACATAATTCAACACAAGGTGTTTCACTAAGACATACATTCAACACAAGGTGTTTCACTTGGAGATACATTCAACACAAGGTCTTTCACTTGGAGATACATTCAACACACAGTCTTTCATTAAGACATACATTCAACACAAGGTCTTTCACTAGGACATACATTCAACACAATGTGTTTCACTAGGACATACATTCAACACAAGGTGTTTCACTAAGACATACATTCAACACAAGGTCTTTCACTTGGAGATACATTCAACACACATTCTTTCATTAAGACATACATTCAACACAAGGTCTTTCACTAAGACATACATTCAACACAAGGTGTTTCTCTAAGACATACATTCAACACAAGGTGTTTCACTAAGACATACATTCAACACAAGGTCTTTCACTTGGAGATACATTCAACACACATTCTTTCATTAAGACATACATTCAACACAAGGTCTTTCACTAAGACATACATTCAACACAAGGTGTTTCACTAAGACATACATTCAACACAAGGTGTTTCACTAAGACATACATTCAACACAAGGTGTTTCACTAAGACATACATTCAACACAAGGTGTTTCACTAAGACATACATTCAACACAAGGTCTTTCACTTGGAGATACATTCAACACACATTCTTTCATTAAGACATACATTCAACACAAGGTCTTTCACTAAGAAATACATTCAACACAAGGTGTTTCACTAAGACATACATTCAACACAAGGTGTTTCACTAAGACATACATTCAACACAAGGTCTTTCACTAAGACATACATTCAACACAAGGTCTTTCACTTGGAGATACATTCAACACACATTCTTTCATTAGGACATACATTCAACACAAGGTCTTTCACTAGGACATACATTCAACACAAGGTGTTTCACAAGGACATACATTCAACACAAAGTCTTTCACAAGGACATACATTCAACACAAGGTCTTTCACTAGGACATACATTCAACACAAGGTGTTTCACTAGGACATACATTCAACATAAGGTGTTTCACTAGGACATACATTCAACACAAGGTGTTTCACTAGGACATACATTCAACACAAGGTGTTTCACTAGGACATACATTCAACACAAGGTGTTTCACTAGGACATACATTCAACACAAGGTGTTTCACTAGGACATACATTCAACACAAGGTGTTTCACTAGGACATACATTCAACACAAGGTGTTTCACTAGGACATACATTCAACACAAAGTCTTTCACTAGGACATACATTCAACACAAAGTCTTTCACTTGGAGATACATTCAACACACATTCTTTCATTAGGACATACATTCAACACAAAGTCTTTCACTAGGACATACATTCAACACACATTATTTCATTAGGACATACATTCAACACAAGGTCTTTCACTAGGACATACATTCAACACACATATTTCATTAGGACATACATTCAACACAAGGTCTTTCACCAGGACATACATTCAACACACATTATTTCATTAGGACATACATTCAACACAAGGTCTTTCACTAGGACATACATTCAACACACATTATTTCATTAGGACATACATTCAACACAAGGTCTTTCACTAGGACATACATTCAACACACATTATTTCATTAGGACATACATTCAACACAAGGTCTTTCACTAGGACATACATTCAACACAAGGTGTTTCACAAGGACATACATTCAACACAAGGTGTTTCACTAGGACATACATTCAACACAAGGTGTTTCACTAGGACATACATTTCAACACAAAGTCTTTCACTAGGACATAAATTTCAACACAAAGTCTTTCACTAGGACATACATTCAACACAAAGTCTTTCACTAGGACATACATTCAACACAAGGTGTTTCACTAGGACATACATTCAACACAAGGTCTTTCACTAGGACATACATTCAACACAAAGTCTTTCACTAGGACATACATTCAACACAAAGTCTTTCACTAGGACATAAATTTCAACACAAAGTCTTTCACTAGGACATACATTCAACACAAAGTCTTTCACTAGGACATACATTCAACACAAGGTCTTTCACTTGGAGATACATTCAACACACATTCTTTCATTAGGACATACATTCAACACAAGGTCTTTCACTAGGAAATACATTCAACACAAGGTCTTTCACTAGGAAATACATTCAACACAAGTTGTTTCACAAGGACATACATTCAACACAAGGTGTTTCACTAGGACATACATTCAACACAAAGTCTTTCACTAGGACATACATTCAACACAAGGTCTTTCACTAGGACACACATTCAACACAAAGTCTTTCACTTGGAAATACATTCAACACAAAGTCTTTCACTTGGAGATACATTCAACACAAGGTCTTTCACTTGGAGATACATTCAACACAAAGTCTTTCACTTGTAGATACATTCAACACACAGTCTTTCATTAGGACATACATTCAACACAAGGTCTTTCATTAGGACATACATTCAACACAAGGTCTTTCATTAGGACATACATTCAACACAAGGTCTTTCATTAGGACATACATTCAACACAAGGTCTTTCATTAGGACATACATTCAACACACATTCTTTCATTAGGACATACATTCAACACAAGGTCTTTCATTAGGACATACATTCAACACAAGGTCTTTCATTAGGACATACATTCAACACACATTCTTTCATTAGGACATACATTCAACACAAGGTCTTTCATTAGGACATACATTCAACACAAGGTCTTTCATTAGGACATACATTCAACACAAGGTCTTTCATTAGGACATACATTCAACACAAGGTCTTTCATTAGGACCATACATTCAACACACATTCTTTCATTAGGACATACATTCAACACAAAGTCTTTCACTTGGAGATACATTCAACACAAGGTCTTTCATTAGGACATACATTCAACACACATTCTTTCATTAGGACATACATTCAACACAAAGTCTTTCACTAGGACATACATTCAACACACATTCTTTCATTAGGACATACATTCAACACAAAGTCTTTCACTAGGACATACATTCAACACACATTCTTTCATTAGGACATACATTCAACACAAAGTCTTTCACTTGGAGATACATTCAACACAAAGTCTTTCACTAGGAAATACATTCAACACAAAGTCTTTCACAAGGACATACATTCAACACAAGGTGTTTCACTAGGACATACATTCAACACAAGGTGTTTCACTAGGACATACATTCAACATAAGGTGTTTCACTAGGACATACATTCAACACAAGGTGTTTCACTAGGACATACATTCAACACAAGGTGTTTCACTAGGACATACATTCAACACAAGGTGTTTCACTAGGACATACATTCAACACAAGGTGTATCACTAGGACATAATTCAACACAAAGTCTTTCACTAGGACATACATTCAACACAAAGTCTTTCACTTGGAGATACATTCAACACAAGTCTCTTCACTTGAAGATACATTCAACACACATTCTTTCATTAGGACATTACATTCAACACAAGGTTTTTCACTTGGAGATACATTCAACACAAGGGTGTTTCACAAGGAATACATTCAACACAAGGTGTTTCACTAGGACATACATTCAACACAATGTGTTTCACTAGGACATACATTCAACACAAGGTGTTTCACTAGGACATACATTCAACACAAGGTGTTTCACAAGGACATACATTCAACACAAGGTGTTTCACTAGGACATACATTCAACACAAAGTCTTTCACTAGGACATACTTTCAACACAAGGTCTTTCACTAGGACATACATTCAACACAAAGTCTTTCATTAGGACATACATTCAACACAAGGTCTTTCACTAGGACATACATTCAACACAAAGTCTTTCACTAGGACATACATTCAACACAAGGTGTTTCACTAGGACATACATTCAACACAAGGTGTTTCACAAGGACATACATTCAACACAAGGTGTTTCACTGGGACATACATTCAACACAAAGTCTTTCACTAGGACATACATTCAACACAAAGTCTTTCACTAGGACATACATTCAACACAAAGTCTTTCACTAGGACATACATTCAACACAAAGTCTTTCACTAGGACATACATTCAACACAAAGTCTTTCACTAGGACATACATTCAACACAAAGTCTTTTACTAGGACATACATTCAACACAAGGTCTGTCACTTGGAGATACATTAAACACAAGGTGTTTCAGTAGGACATACATTCAACACAAGGTCTTTCACTAGGACATACATTCAACACAAGGTCTTTCACTTGGAGATACATTCAACACAAGGTGTTTCACTAGGACATACATTCAACACAAGGTCTTTCACTTGGAGATACATTCAACACAAGGTCTTTCATTAGGACATACATTCAACACAAAGTCTTTCACTAGGACATACATTCAACACACATTATTTCATTAGGACATACATTCAACACAGAGTCTTTCACTAGGACATACATTAAACACAAAGTCTTTCACTAGGACATACATTCAACACAAGGTCTTTCACTAGGACATACATTCAACACATGGTGTTTCAGTAGGACATACATTCAACACAAGGTGTTTCACTAGGACATACATTCAACACACGGTGTTTCACTAGGACATACATTCAACACAAAGTCTTTCACTAAGACATACATTCAACACAAGGTGGTTCACTAGGACATACATTCAACACAAGGTCTTTCACTAGGACATACATTCAACACAAAGTCTTTCCCTAGGACATACATTGAACACAAGGTCTTTCACTTGGAGATACATTCAACACAAAGTCTTTCACTAAGACATACATTCAACACAAGGTGTTTCACTAAGACATACATTCAACACAAGGTCTTTCACTTGGAGATACATTCAACACAAGGTGTTTCACTAGGACATACATTCAACACAAAGTCTTTCACTAGGACATACATTCAACACAAAGTCTTTCACTAGGACATACATTCAACACAAGGTGTTTCACTAGGACATGCATTCAACACCAGGTGTTTCACTAGGACATACATTCAACACAAGGTGTTTCACTAGGACATACATTCAACACAAGGTGTTTCACTAGGACATACATTCAACACAAAGTCTTTCACTAAGACATACATTCAACACAAGGTGGTTCACTAGGACATACATTCAACACAAGGTCTTTCACTAGGACATACATTCAACACAAAGTCTTTCCCTAGGACATACATTGAACACAAAGTCTTTCACTTGGAGATACATTCAACACAAAGTCTTTCACTAAGACATACATTCAACACAAGGTGTTTCACTAAGACATACATTCAACACAAGGTCTTTCACTTGGAAGATACATTCAACACAAGGTGTTTCACTAGGACATACATTCAACACAAGTCTTTCACTAGGACATACATTCAACACAAAGTCTTTCACTAGGACATACATTCAACACAAGGTGTTTCACTAGGACATACATTCAACACAAGGGTTTCACTAGGACATACATTCAACACAAGGTGTTTCCACTAGGACATACATTCAACACATGGTGTTTCACTAAGACATACATTCAACACAAGGTGTTTCACTAGGACATACATTCAACACAAGGTCTTTCACTAGGACATACATTCAACACAAGGTGTTTCACTAAGACATACATTTCAACACAAGGTGTTTCACTAAGACATACATTCAACACAAGGTGTTTCACTAAGACATACATTCAACACAAGGTGTTTCACTAAGAATACATTCAACACCAAGGTGTTTCACTAAGACATACATTCAACACAAGGTGTTTCACTAAGACATACATTCAACACAAGGTGGTTTCACTAAGACATACATTCAACACAAGGTCTTTCACTTGGAGATACATTCAACACATATTTCTTTCATTAAGACATACATTCAACACAAGGTCTTTCACTAAGACATACATTCAACACAAGGTGTTTCACTAAGACATACATTCAACACAAGGTGTTTCACTAAGACATACATTCAACACAAGGTCTTTCACTTGGAGATACATTCAACACACATTCTTTCATTAAGACATACATTCAACACAAGGTCTTTCACTAAGACATACATTCAACACAAGGTGTTTCACTAAGACATACATTCAACACAAGGTGTTTCACTAAGACCTACATTCAACACAAGGTGTTTCACTAAGACCATACATTCAACACAAGGTGTTTCACTAAAGACATACATTCAACACAAGGTCTTTCCACTTGGAGATACATTCAACACACATTCTTTCATTAAGACATACATTCAACACAAGGTGTTTCACTAAGACATACATTCAACACAAGGTGTTTCACTAAGACATACATTCAACACAAGGTCTTTCACTAAGACATACATTCAACACAAGGTCTTTCACTTGGAGATACATTCAACACACATTCTTTCATTAGGACATACATTCAACACAAGGTCTTTCACTAGGACATACATTCAACACAAGGTGTTTCACTAGGACATACATTCAACACAAGGTGTTTCACAAGGACATACATTCAACACAAGGTCTTTCACTAGGACATACATTCAACACAAGGTCTTTCACTAGGACATACATTCAACAAAAGGTGTTTCACTAGGACATACATTCAACACAAGGTGTTTCACTAGGACATACATTCAACACAAGGTCTTTCACTAGGACATACATTCAACACAGGTCTTTCACTAGGACATACAGTCAAACACAAGGTGTTTCACAAGGAAGACATACATTCAACACAAGGTGTTTCATAGGACATACATCAACCAAGTCTCCACAAGGACATACATTCAACACAACATTTTCATTAGGACATCATTCAACACAAGGTCTTTCCTGGACATACATTCAACACAATGTCTTCACTTGGACATACATTCACCAAGGTCTTCACTAGGACATAATTCAACACAAGGTGTTTCACTAGGACATACATTCAAACACAAGGTGTTTCACTGGACATACATTCAAAACACAATTTTTCATTAGGACATTACATTCAACACAAGGTGTTCACTAGGGGACATACATCAACACAAGGTCGTTCACTAGGGCATACATTCAACAACAATGTGTGCCAAGTAGGACATACATTTAACACAAGGTGTGCCAGTACGACATACATTCAACACAAGGTCGTTCACTAGGACATACATTAAACACAAGGTGTGCCAGTAGGACATACATTTATAGCAATGATGAACACTCGTACACATTAGAAGAAAGAACAATTGACATGGAACGCACGCTAAAGAAAAGACAATATATAGACGTGTGAAATCATTCGGCTGGCAAACAAAAACCACAGGCCTTGCCGATACTCAGAACT
>JACEFZ010004773.1:342500-351796 GCA_014155875.1 Cepaea nemoralis | reverse complement strand
ATGTATCCAACCTTATCCGCATCCTAACTCCTTTGTAGTTATATGCATTTATCCTGTGCATTGACTTTGATAGCTCTGGTTTTGCTATGATTAAAATCTTAGTTTTTAGTATATGGAATATATAATATATAAGTATATGCTCGAACCTTTCGTCACTGTTTCTAAGTATGCATGTGATATTGCTGGAATCTCCAAGACGGTGACTGACCTGATGATTTATGTTAACATCGTTTGTACTTATTTCTGGTAACATCGTTTGAAGATCAATGATTTGAGGTTGTATCGCTTGCAGAACGATGATCTATGGTAATATTGTTTGTATAAGAACAATATGTAATAACATCGTTTGAAGAACAATGATTTGTGTTAACATCGTTTGCACAAAACCGTTTTGTGGTAACATCGTTTGTACAAACCTCATTTGTGGTAACATCGTTTGTACAAAGCTGGTTTGTGGGAACATCGCGTGTACAAAACTCATTTGTAGTAACATCGTTTGTACAAAGCTGATTTGTGGTAACATCGCGTGTACAAAAACTCATTTGTAGTAACATCGTTTGTACAAAGCTGGTTTGTGGGAACATCGCGTGTACAAAACTCATTTGTAGTAACATCGTTTGTACAAAGCTGATTTGTGGTAACATCGTTTGTAGAGCAATGATTTGTAGTAACATTGCTAGCAGAATGATGATTTGTTATAATATTGTTTGTATAACAACCATTTGGGATAATATCGTGTGTAGAATAATGATTGGTGATAACATAGAATAATGATTTGTGACAAACATTGTTTGTAAAACAGTGATTTAATAATTCTCAACAACAATCTCCATTTTGTTATTTGCACAAACATGAGACATTGTTACAGCGGTGTCAGTAAGAATACCATACTTTCTGACAATTCTGAGAGACGGTGAAATGCGTCGGTTTGTGTATTGACGACACATGTGCGATTCCTATAGAGAACTTGCATCAGTAATACAATGTCATGATGAACAGAGAAGGCACGGCCATGGAGTCGGTGCCATGTAGTGACCCAACACAGGTACATAGCTACATTGTACGGAACTCTCCTTAGTCAGGAGAACGTAAAGAACCCTTCACCACGCCTTAGAGTGCATTGTGCATATGGCGCCACACCCAGAGTTATAAACAACATCGGCACTCGGTGGATGACGTGGCCAGTATCATATTTATATAGACCTGGCACTCGGTGGCTGATGTGGCCAGTATAGTATTTATATAGACCAGGCACTCGCTGGGTGACGTGTACAGAATCATATTTATATAGACCAGGCACTCGCTGGGTGACGTGTCCAGAATCATATTTATATAGACCAGGCACTCGCCCGGTGGTGTGGCCAGTATCATATTTATATAGACCAGGCACTCGCTGGGTGGTGTGGCCAGAATCATATTTATATAGACCAGACACTCGCTGGGTGACGTGTCCAGAATCATATTTATATAGACCAGGCACTCGCCCGGTGGTGTGGCCAGTATATATTTATATAGACCAGGCACTCGCTGGGTGGTGTGGCCAGAATCATATTTATATAGACAGGCACTCGCTGGGTGACGTGTCCAGAATCATATTTACATAGACCAGGCACTCGCTGTGTGACGTGTCCAGAATCATATTTATATAGAACATTAACACTCGCTGAGTGGTGTGGCCAGTATCATATTTATATAGAACATCGGCACTCGCTGGGTGGTGTGGCCAGTATCGTATTTATATAGAACATCGGCACTCGCCAGGTGGTGTGGCCAGTATCATATTTATATAGAACATCGGCACTAGCTGGGTGGTGTGGCCAGTATCATATTTATATAGAACATCGGCACTCGCCAGGTGGTGTGGCGGCCTTTACTTCTGACGGCATGCCTTGGCACCCATTTTTGGTCTGGCTCGAGCTGGTAGCTGGGTGCTGGGCTCTGGGAGCTGGGATCTGGGAGCTGGGATGTGGGAGCTGGGATCTGCAAGCCGGAAGCACATGTCAGTTTCAACATTTTTGGTCTGGCTCAAGCTGGGCGCTGGGATCTGGGAGCTGGGAGCCCAGGTCAGTTACAACCTGTTCGGTTTGGCTCGAGCTGGGAGCTGGGAGCTGGGAGCTGGGAGCCCAGGTCAGTTACAACCTGTTCGGTCTGGCTCGAGCTGGGAGCTGGGAGCTGGGAGCCCAGGTTAGTATCAACATTTCGAATCCGCGGCCCGAGCTACTTAACACCTGACAGGAGTTTGTTTCACTAATATTTTTATTTGGGAAATGTTAGTTGTGGTCTGTAGTGATAGCTGGCTTTTGATTAACGTTATTCTTCTATGTCCAGGAAGGAAAAGTGAAGAGAACTCTACAGCTATGGATCTGACATCACAAACAACTTGGCTACCGCGCAGCAATAATTAGCATGAAGAGGGACACCTAAAAGCTTTCACTGGTGGCAGACAGCATCTACTTGCATCGACCATAATATAAGTAATACACACGTAAATATCCGTATTTTATATTCCCACTTGCCAAATCGGTATGTTAAGAAGTCACATATATCTGAATCCAGGCTATCATACAATCTTGCTCATTAACATACTAAACTCAGTAACAAGCTCATACAATGTATACGCTTGCATGCGTCAGATTATACACTTCGTGGCCTCCTGACATGACTAACATTCAGTCTCAGATTGAAATCTAGTGTTGACGCCACTCCGAATATAAACACGTCCCCACGTCACACGTGATCGCAGTGTTACTCCGGTTATACATTATAGAGAAGCCGACATATTCTAGCATACCATCGTCACTAACATATTATAGATATTTTTTCAACAAAGCACATTACAGTGTTTAGGAAATCATGTTGTGAAATGATGTTTCCTATTAAAACTGGGGTATTTTTATAGTCTGTCAGGTGTCATCCGGGTTTACAAAAAATACATTTAACCGCCCGAAGAAAGAGGAAATTGATTGTATAAATGATAAACTATGCAATGGGTGTAGGCGTGAGATGGGGTTTCATATTCGTTTAGTGGGGGACACAGGTAACACACCTGCTTGCATACACTGAGTCCAGGGAAAGATAGGCGGCGGGTATAGATTTGTGTATGTCACACTCTATGACATGTGAGTTAGTATAGATTTGTGTATGTCACACTCTATGACATGTGAGTTAGTATTTCTTGGATATACCACATAACAATTGTTGATTCACCCGGCGACAGACAGAATAATTTCCAACGTTTTCCCCAAACGTATCAGTGTGCAGATACTTATGTCAGTGTAAATGTGTGTGATTTTCACAACTCTTGTCTTCAGTTGTAGGGTGGGGTTTGAATGCTTGCGTTCGGCTGACAAACAAAAAGAACCGACTTGTATAAAAGTTATAATAATACCTGCCATAGTGAGAATTACCGGTTTCCCCGGCGAAGGATTTATTGACTTTCTCCGTAAATCCCCTATATCCACGTAGGGTAACGCTGCTGCGCGAGATTCAGTAGAGGACCGCTCTGCGTTGGTTACTTGGGGGGATGTGGGGCAGTCGCTCAGAAAGCAATGGCAAACTACTGGGCGTAATCTTGACAAGACATCAACAACAGCGTTAAATGCTGGTGTTGACAACGATGTCCAGTATATAGGATATGATATGCAGGGGGAAAAATAGTGAGAATTAGTGGACATAGGTAACTGGTACGCAAGAGTCAGTCTGATCTGGCTCGTGAAACATCATTAACATATTCAATAATCTTAATATAAATAAGGATCGTATGTCTGTCTGTCTGTATCTATGTATATCTATGTATGTCCTTTGTGCGTCGCGAACGGCCATCCGATTGAGATGAAATTTTCTACACGCCTTCCTTTCATTCCAGAGCTGCAACTGTGATATTTTTTTAGTGTGAAATCGCCTGCTTACTCAGTATTATTTCATTTTTCATTTTTCATTATAATTTCATATATTTCAGGGGACCTAACTCCGTAAAAGTTATTTCAAGGGGCATAACTTTTCTGTATAACTTATAGTCATATTGTGGCATCGTTTTCAAAGATTTATAAACTCTGTGTCCATAGTTATGTACCGGCATATGAGTTATAATAAATAATGATACAAACTGTAAGGCATTTTCAAAGTTTTCATAAAAATAATGCACAATGCATAACATTGTAACTCATCTTTATTTGCTTAAGAAGTTACTGTAGTCATGCAGGTGATTAGCAAGCGTTTTCATTAAAAATAATGGATGGTGTGTGGAAGGACATTCTTTTAAGTTACTTTTTTTGTTGTATGAATTTAATGAGAACTTATATGACTACTTATATGAATTAAATGAGATGCTCCCCACCAGGGACTGGGCGAAGCCGGACAGGGTCAGGCAGACAGATAGACAGACAGACAGACAGACAGACAGACAGACAGACAGACAGACAGACAGTCGGTAACGGGAACGGGAACTTATATGACTACTTATATGAATTAAATGAGATGCTCCACACCAGGAGCTGGGCAATGCCGGGCCGGGTCAGACAGACAGACAGACAGACAGACAGAACAGACAGACAGACAGACAGTCGGTAACGGGAACGAGAACTTATATGACTACTTATATGAATTAAATGAGATGCTCCCCACCAGGGACTGGGCGAAGCCGGGCCGGGTCAGCTAGTCTATATATATAAAACAAAGTGTATGTATGTAAATATATATGTATGTCCTTTATTTGTTCGCGAACGGCCCATCCGATTGAGATGAAATTTTCTACACGTCTTCCTTTCATTCCAGAGCTGCCAACTGTGATATTTTTTTTTCTTCTTCCTCCTCCTCCCTCCTCCCCCTCCCTAAATACGTACGTAAATATATGATGATGATGATGAAAGAATCCCCGAACCAAAACGCTAGGGAAAGCGAAGAAAATGACGTGACTACACAGAATCGTCACACGGCAATCATCATCATCATCAAGTGCCGTGCCGGCTGGCGTAGGCGTTCATGGCTCTCCGTAGATCTCGGTCTTTGGTTTTCTGGATCAACTCTGCTGCTGATATTCCTCCATGCCACGGCAATATAAATAACAATTCATCTCTTTATGTGTAAGGAAGTTATCTACAGTCATGTAGAAGGGAAGAACAATCAATGGAAGGACCGAAATCACAGAACCTAGACGAGTATGAATTCGGAATGGCAAACTCCCTCCTCCTCTCTTCTCCTCCTCCCTCTACCTCCTCCCTCCACCCTCCTCCTCCTCTCTCCTCCTCCTCTTCCTCCTCCCTCTACCTCCTCCCCCTCCTCCTCCTCCCTCCTCCTTCTCCCTCTTCCTCTCCCTTCCTCCTCCATCCTCCTCCCTCCTACTCCTTCCTCCTTCTCCCTCCGCCTCCTCACTCCTCCTCCTCCCTCCTCTTCCCTCTCCCTCCTCCTCCCTCCTCCCTCCTGCCTCCTTCTCCCTAATCCTCCTCCTTCTCCCTCTTCCTCCTCCATCCTACTCCCTCCTCCTCCCTTCTCCTCCTCCCTCTACCCTCCTCCCTCTACCTCCTCCTCCTCTCTCCTCCTTCTCCTCTTCCTCCTCCCTCTACCCTCCTCCCCTCCCTCTCCCCTCCTCCTCCTTCTCCCTCTTCCTCTCCCTTCCTCCTCCATCCTCCTCCCTCCTACTCCTTCCCTCCGTCTCCCTCCGACTCCTCCCCCTCTCCCTCTACCTCCTCCTCCTCCTCTACCTCCTCCCTCCACTCCTCCTCCTCTTCCTCCTTCCTTCCTTTCCTTCCTCCTCCTCCCCTCTACCTCCTCCTCCTCCTCTACCTCCTTCCTCCACCCTCCTCCTCCTCCTCCTCTTCCTCCTCCTCCTCCTCTTCCACCTCCCTTTCCATCCTCCCCTCCTGATGTCTCCCTCCTCCTTCTTCTCCCTCCTCCCTCCTCCTCCTCTCCTTCCTCCTTCCTCCTTCCCTTCCTCCTTCTCCTCCTCCTCCTTCCTCCTCCTCCTCTCCCTCCTCCAATTCCTACCCCTCTTCCGCTTCCACTCCCCCCTCCTCCCTCTCCCTCCTCTTCCTCCCCCTTCCTCCTCCTCCCTCTTCCTCCTACCTCCTCCCTCTCCCCTCTCTCCTCCTCCCTCTCTCCTTTTCCTCCACTGCCTCCTCCCTCTACCTAATCCTCCTCCTCCTCCTTCCTCCACATCCCTCCTCCTCCTCTCCCCTCCTCCTCCTACCCTCTTCCTCTTCCCTCCCCTCCCTCCCTCCTCTTTCTCCTCATCCTCCTCCTCCCTCTTCCTCCTCCTCCCTCTTCCTTCCTCCTCCCTCCTCCTTCCTTTTCCTCCTCCTCCTACCTCCTCCCTCCTCCTCCTCTCTCCTCCCTTTTTCTCCTCCTCCTCCTCCTCCTCTACCTCCTCCGTCCTCCTCCCTCCACCTCCTTCCTCCACATCCCTCCTCCTCCTCTTCCTCCTCCTCCCTCCTCCTCCTCCTTCTCCCTCCCTCCTCCTTCTCCCTTATCCTTCCACCTCTTCCTCCCTCCTCTCCTCTTCCTCCTCCTCCCTCCTCCTCCTTCTCCCTCCTCCTCCTCCCCCCTCCCCCTCCTCCTCCCACGTCTCTCCTCCTCCTCCTCCTCCTTCTCCCTCCTTCTCCCTCTTCCTCCTCCCTCTTCCTCCTCCCTCCTCTTCCCTCTCCCTCCTCCTCCCTCCTCCATCCTCTTTCTCCTCCTCCTAATACCTCCTCCTCCTCTCTCCCCCTTCTCTCCTCCCTCCTCCTCCTCTTCCTCCTCCTCCCTCCTTCTCCTCTTTCCCCCTCCTCCTCCTAATCCCTCCTCCTCCCTCCTCCTAACTCATATTCCTACCTACTCCTCCTCCCTACTCCTCCTCTCTCCGCGTTTCTCTTCCTCCTCCTCCTCCTCCCTCTTCCTCCTACCTCCTCCCTCCTCATCCTCTCTCCTCCTCCCTTTTCCTCCCTCCTCCTCCCTCTACCTCCTCCCTCTTCCACATCCCTCCTCCTCCTCCTCCCTCCTCATCATTCTTCTTCCTCCTCCCTCCTCCTTCTCCCTCCTCCTTCTACCTCTTCCTCCCTCTTCCTTCTCCCTCCACCTCCCTCCTCCTCCCTCTCCCTCCTCCTCCCTCTCCCTCCTCCTCCTGCGTTCTCCTCCTCCCTCTTCCTCCTCCCTTCTCCTCCCTCTTCCTCCCCTCCTCCTCTTCCTCCTCCTTCCTCCTCCTCCTCCTCCTCCTCCTCCCTCCTCCTCCCTCTTCCTCCCCTCCTCTCTCCTCCTCCTCCTTCCTCCTCCTCCCTCTTCCACCCCCTCCCTACTCCTCCTTCTCCTCTTTCCCCCCTCCTCCTCCCTCCTCCCCCCTCTATTCCACCCTACTCCTCCCTCCTCCTCCCTCCTCCTCCTCTCTCCGCCTATCTTTTCCTCCCTCCTCCTCTTCCCTCCTCCTCCCTCCTCCACCCTCTTCCTCCTCCTTCCTCCTACTCCTCCTTTTTCTTCTTCTTCTGCTGCTGCTGCCGCTGTTCCATTTACACAAGTTAATTGTTGGGGGAATATGTAAAGATCTTTCAAGTGCTCTTTCTAATGCTTTTTGAAAGTTGGTCTTCGTTTATCTAAGGTTGTTCTAACCGCAACCAATAAATGATCAGACAGACAGACAGACAGACAGACAGACAGACAGACAGACAGACAGACAGACAGACAGATAGTCGGGAACGGGAACTTATATGAATTAAATGAGATGCTCCCCATCAGGGGCTGGGCGAAGCCGGGCCGGGTCAGACAGACAGACAGATAGACAGACAGACAGATAGATAGTCGGGAACGGAAACGGGAGCTTATATGACTACTTTTATGAATTAAATGAGATGCTCCACACCAGGAGCCAGGCGATGCCGGGCAGGTTCAGACAGACAGACAGACAGACAGACAGACAGACAGATAGACAGACAGATAGACAGACAGACAGACAGACAGACTGACAGACAGACAGAGACAGGAACGGGAATGGGAGCTTATATGACTACTTATATGAATTAAATGAGATGCTCCACACCAGGAGCCAGGCGATGCCGGGCAGGGTCAGACAGACAGACAGACAGACAGACAGACAGACAGATAGACAGACAGACAGACAGACAGTTAGACAGACAGACAGACAGGAACGGGAATGGAGCTTATATGACTACTTATATGAATTAAATGAGATGCTCCCCACCAGGAACTGGGCGAAGCCGGGCCGGGTCTGCTAGTCTTCTTATATATAAATAAGGATCGTATGTCTGTCTGTATCTATGTATGTCCTTTGTGCGCTCGCGAACGGCCCATCCGATTGAGATGAAATTTTCTACACGCCTTCCTTTCAGTCCAGAGCTGTCAACTGTGATATTTTTTTAGTGTGAAATCGCCTGCTTACTCAGTATTATTTCATTTTTCATTTTTCATCATAATTTATATATTTCAGGGGACCTAACTCCGTAAAAGTTATTCAAGGGGCATAACTTTTCTGTATAACTTATAGTCATATTGTGGCATCGTTTTCAAAGATTTATAAACTCTGTGTCCATAGTTATGTACCGGCATATGAGTTATAATAAATAATGATACAAACTGTAAGGCATTTTTAAAGTTTTCATAAAAATAATGCACAATGCATAACATTGTAACTCATCTTTATTTGCTTAAGAAGTTACTGTAGTCATGCAGGTGATTAGTAAGCGTTTTCATTAAAAATAATGGATGGTGTGTGGAAGGACATTCTTTTAAGTTACTTTTTTTGTTGTATGAATTTAATGAGAACTTATATGACTACTTATAGTGAATTAAATCAGATGCCCCCCACCAGGGACTGGGCGAAGCCGGACAGGGTCAGGCAGACAGATAGACAGACAGACAGACAGACAGACAGACAGACAGACAGACAGACAGACAGATAGTCGGTAACGGGAACGGGAACTTATATGACTACTTATATGAATTAAATGAGATGCTCCACACCAGGAGCTGGGCAATGCCGGGCCGGGTCAGACAGACAGAACAGACAGACAGACAGACAGACAGACAGACAGACAGTCGGTAACGGGAACGAGAACTTATATGACTACTTATATGAATTAAATGAGATTGCTCCCCACCAGGGACTGGGCGAAGCCGGGCAGGGTCAGCTAGTAATACATAAAGCACATGCTGTGACACGACGCATAATCTGCATTCAAGCATGATTCCAAATGTATGAATTCTAGATGATGCAATGATAGTTAATTATGAACTGTGAGTTCATGATCTCCCTCGAGGAAATAATTTGTGATGTGAAACCGACTGGATTTTACAAATCGTTCTGCAAGTTTAGAATG